>VNWV01000040.1:0-99602 GCA_009801085.1 Lasiodiplodia sp. COLG20
GGGAGGAGAGGTTGGGGAAGAACATACGTTGCGTGGTGCCGCACCAGAAGTTTAGGACGGCTTGGTTGTATTCGGAGAACCAAGTGACGTTTAGTGTGTCGCCGTTGTGGACGAGGGGGACGTCATCGGTTTTGCTGGGGAAGGAGAAGTAGAACGAGTTGGTTGATGCGATGCATTGTTGTGCGAGGAGCAAGAGCAGCAGGGTGATGGTTGGGTGGCCGCGCATCATTGATTATTGGATATTAAAAGATTAAAAAATAGAGAAGAGGGTAAGCAAATGCGTAGTGAATGGGCCACCGGGGCTCTAAGAGTCTGCGAGACAGCGCTTGAAGATTGTCGGGAAGGCGTAGGGATATACTGTGTCTGTTCGAGATTGCACGTACAGCTCAGCATCTCAGCCGCGCGACGTAGCTCCTGCTAGCGTTTTGAGTCCATGCAGACTATGACCGGCACCAATAAAGATTCTAAATTTGCCGCTTGATGCGCATCTTTGATTCCATAAATTCATTGGGCTGCGCGCTTAGCTGCTCGGCTGTGGGGCTGATTGCGGCACAGCGGGCGCTTACTGAATCATGTCATGAACGCCTCTCCGCTATGACCAGGACCATCACCCAGATATGGACTACTCAAAATCAAGACATTCCTCTTCTGTTCTTCATCTTTACCTCGCTAAGCATTAGATCTGTAAAGAGCACGTCCCTCACCGACGCCTCCGCCCCCGGCAGGTTCATGCGCTGCAACGTGCCCTTCTGCGCTACCGAAGCCTCGCTCGTTGGCCCCCACTGCATCGCGCGTGGCTTTAGAAGCGCAATGGGAGTACCGGTGCGTACTCGACAATCAAGGATCCCAGCTTCACGTGCCGTTTTCGTCCCCGATCATGCAGCCCAAGTCGCTGCCAGACAAGGCTGTTCCGTAACTGGTGGGGTGTCACTTGGCAGCCTCGCTGTACTTACGCCTTTGTGGGCAGGGATTGTGACCGGGAAAAAGGTGTATGTTGCTGGCTTTGACGGACACGATGTTTGCGAATGGCGGGAAGAAAAGGGTGGGCAGGTGGCCGTGGCATCATCTGCATGCGCCCTCGAAGATACATGCCAACATCACTAAGAGCAGAGAAAAATAATGAGAGAAAAGCAGGGCTGTGAGCCAGATCTAACCCAACTCTTGCTGCCAGTAATTTGGACCGGTAAGAATTATCCCTGCTAAAATAGCTTGAAAAGATGCAAACAAAAAAACACAGAAAAAAAAAAGCTATTTCCTTTCAATCTCAAAACAAAACATCAAACGAACTGTCAATTTCGGTGATGAGATGTACACACTGGCAGGTTACCTGTAAAGAGACCATGTGTTATCTTGCAATAAAGAATAATCATCCCAATCCCCAGGTGTCTGACCCGGGTTGTCTGCATTTGAGAATGGTGGCGCTGAGAGAGCTGTGGCGTGCAATATCGGGTATGGGTTCATGGAAACCTGGGGGCCCAGAGCTGAAGTATCAAAATCTGTGAAAGATTCAGCATTCGCAGCCGATGCCCAGCTTTCGTTTATAGCATCGAAGAATGAACCTTGAAGAGTGGTATCGTTCCAAGTCTCCAGTGATACCGATGATCTATTCTGGTCCTCGGATGCTGCTGATGGCAGCACGCTACCTCTATATCCAGTGTCTTCAGCAGAACCTTGTGGTGAGAGTGCCTGTGTTCCGGTTGAAATACAGCTTATTGGTTGTCCATGTGTCCGGTTGTCCATCTGCTGTATGGATCTCGTCCTATTTTGAGCTTCCTCATCGCGCGTTTCTGTCGGATGTGCAAGGCTGGCCCCTGATGTATCTGCGGACTCTGGAGTTTCTGGGAGACTACTGGTCCGTGAGCTTGGGACAATGTTCTCATCCCCACCTGAGATGACATTCTCAGAAGTGAAGATAGTGCTCAGATTATCAAGCAGCTGAGTTGCCTCTCGCTGCCGTACTTCTGGCAAATCTTCAACGCTGTGCCGCATCATGTTGAAACAAATGCTGACAGTATTCCCCGAATCTGGTACTACTAATTAGCGCTATGTAATAATGTTTCATGAAAAAAACTTACAAGGGGATGGGATGTTGCGTAGAGCGTCCTCGTCATCTGCAAACAAGATGCGCCAAATCTGTCTCCATTTCTCCTCGTGGCTCAGCTTGCGCTTGATTGCGTTAAGTTGCATTTGTTGATCTGGAGTGTACCCAATCCTCTTTTCACCGTTCCCTGGGCACGACTGATTGCGAATGTGGTCTTGAGCTTCACGGGTAGTTTTGAAACACTGGAAACATGAGTAACACGGATAGCCGTCAAGCTTATGGCACCGTTTGAGATGTTCCCTTGATTTATTAGCATTACTCCAAGGTTAATAGAAAGAACAGATAGGGCTTACGTTAGCCTGTTTGGATCAGGAAACCCAGGGAGTATGCACGCTCGCCCGATTGCTGAGCTTCGAGGCCACCTTTTGAAGTAAGGACATGCCAGCCGCTTCCCTCCGTCATCAGCAACGTTTTTGGCTCGTTTACGTTTTCCGGGTCCTCTGCCCCCTCCAGGACCGCTTTCATCATCCGCAGATCTCTTCCTACCGGAGGGAGAGAGTCCTCCGGGCATTGTTCCGCCCGCTGCACTTCCCTCAGGTGAATTAAGTTCTTGGCGGTTGAAGTTTGATGGAGAGCTAGAGCTAGAGCCATGGTTGCTGACATGCGTCTTTGCACCCTCTTCGATGTTGGTCGATGAGGGATTGCGTTTGGGCTCAGGCTTGAAGGTGAAGCAATTGTTGGAGGCCTCAATTCCGTTCGATTCCCTGAAAGGTACGCTTCTATGTTGTAGAATATCTTTCAGAAGCCCAGAAAAGAAGTAGAAAACTCGCTGGCTGTCTGAGCTCGAGCAGTGCTGTTGGATGACTGACTGTAGTGATGCAAGTAAATGTAAGGCAGATGAAGTCTCAGCGTCTGTCAAATTATGAAGCTCAGATGGCTCGCCGAATGTCTCCTCCACGTGAGGACTTTCATGGTCGAATTCCGAAGGAGTTATTCCGGAAGAATCGTCAGTCGCTTGATTAGGCGAAGAAGTGGGGCCGCATTCCTGGTCAATGCAGCTACATTGATCGTCCATTGGATCTGTATGAATCGACGATTGGACCGAATCAGGGCTGGGATAGCATTGCTTGTGTTGCACTGAGCGGATGAAATCTGGCAACAGACATGTCCACGCCTCGTTCAGGTCTGGATGATCTGCCCGAATCTGCGAGGTGATCCACTGGATGAATTCGTGGAAAATACGTTCTTTGTACCATCGCTCATGTCTCTCGTCAAACAGTGGCGATCGATCGAGAGGAGTATTATAGTCTGTCCATATCATGAGCACTTCCGCGACGGTTTGGATCACCTAGGTTATACTTACACGGAGATGGAATATTCTCCAGCGCTTCCTTGTCGTTGCCAAAAATAATTCGCCATGCTTTCACCCATCTCTCATCTTCAGGATCTGACTCTGGCGCACGTTTCAACTCATCCACTTGTGCGTGTGTCAGCCTAAGGTCATATTGGTTCAAGAACTCAGATGATGCAAGATTCTCCGTAACTCTTTGCAAGCTCTCCTCGCATGATTGAGCATACATCGAGTTGTCTGAGATGTCAGGGCGCTCAGGTTCAAGCCGGGTGTGTTCCCGATAGAGGTGTTCCCTATTGTCGTTAGTATCGATAGCATGCAGTAGATAGACATGCAACAAGCTTACTTCATAAGATTGACCGTCGGGAATCCTAGGAAGGAACAGGAGGAGAATTTCGGTGGTAGCCTGTCCGAAAACCGTTTCTGATAGGGACACGCAAATTGTCTGCCAGGAGTCTCCGTCTCTGATAAACGACGACCATTCCGCCCAGGACTCTCCCCTCCGTATCTATCATCCTCTCCTTCATCTTTTCTGTCTTCACGCTTGCCATCTTTGGAGCCCCGGTTGTGTTGTTTTTGCTGAACACGGTGACCTGAAGTGCTCAAAGGCCGCTGAGAAGACCCATCGTTCTTGATTCCACCTGCGTCTGTAGGATCAACTCCAGCCTTACTGAACTGTTCATGGTTGCTGTTATAGCCGTTAGGGCTCCCTGCCATTTCCAAGTCATCCATAGAATATTGCCTCATGTTATCCCGAGACAGGAACGTCTCCACTTCCAACATCGTTCTCTGCAACTCCAAAACAAGGTACTCAAGTTGAATACTGAGTGGGATCTTCTGCGAAACGTAACGAGAAGTGTATTGGTGCTGATTCGGAGTTGCCTTTGTATGAAGCACGTTTCGATGATGAAAAAGGGAGCCGACCCCTTCGTTGACAGCCTTCGAATGCTTAGCTCTGACTTCAGCATCAGCAAACCAGCGCTCTAATGCAGGATAAACCCTTTCTAACTGAGAGCGGTAGAAATGAGTTCCCGAGACATCCTCCAAAGCCCGATGATGCAGTGTCTCTTGTGCAGGCAATGGAGCGTCATATGGGTCACTTCCTGGGATAGTAACGTTCGGCTCGCTACCCGTGATCTCACTCTTCCCCTTAAGACAACGCGAGAACAAGTCAGAGTATGAGCCGCAGCCAAATTGCACGCCCAGATCCCCCTTCTCGTAATGCGATCGTCGACTGCCATGACCTAGTTTGTCATGCGCAAGAGAAGAGCGCTGCATTCGAGAATCCCGAAGCCTGGTGTTCCATCTCGGGGCAGGTGGCGTTTGGGTACCAAGCATGGCTTGAAAGAGGCGTTCCTGGGCGAGAACGTGGTCGATAGCTTCCCGTCTGAAAGATTTGTTGCAGATCTGTTGTAATCACGGATGCAATGAGAGCATAGAGAATGAAAAGACAAATGATATTGATGAGCTCAATGATGATGAAATTTATAAGTCAGGCATAGGAAAGGAAATACGTGGTCAGGCAGCGGAAAAACTATCAACTCGAATTTGTAGCCACGCATTTGCGTATTCACTGATGTGAATTGCCCAACACGTGGCATTTACGATGTGGTTGGGCACCAGGCTGGTCAGCATATTACTCCGAGAAGATCTTGGCTGTCCAGTCATGTCCCTCAGCCTCGCTCTTTGTACCACATTCACAAGTGAGGCAGCCAGTACGACATGAATTGCGCCCGTGAGATTCAAACATATACGTGTTTTCAAATTTCTTCTGGTTTAGAGAAGTTTGAGTGTTGGTTTATTGGGATGTAAATCAACGAAGCCCGCAGTTTGACCTAAAAACTATTTGAAGCCAGACTTCCTCAGCCCAACTCATACACGAACAAGACGATTCATCCATATTTCGAATCCTTCGATTGCTGCGTAAGTACAGACTCTCAGCCTCAGTCCTAGTACCTTCCAATAACAGGCAGAAAGAAAACATTGTTGCCTTAGCTCAACAAACTTCAAGCTCACCGAAGACTAAATTGTTTCACAATGTAGCAGCGATTAAGCTCTTGCGTAGGTATCCTACCAATAAAATAGCTAATACGCAAAAACGCAGATGCGGAGATATGGATGTCAGCTTCGGGCTACGCAAATAAGCAGTTATATTATACGCCGATCGTGACTCGTTATCTCCCGCTAGTGTGGCGTGTGATGCGGTCAGCACAATTATTATTGGTGACGTAGGACCGCTACGCAGACAGCGACGCACAAAGCCGAATCTCCCCCGACATTCCACAATTCCAACCACCTAAAACCAATGATGCCTGGATCCTGCCATCGGCGATCGAAGTTAGATGGCTTTGTATATCGCACTAAGAGACCACTTTAAGGACATGGCATGTACATATAACAGGAATGTCAACAAAATCGAATCGTCGTTAACAAATTTTATTATTATGCACATTTCCAGCCAATCCCGCTATATATCATATGTCATCTACATAGTTTTTTTATTTTTCAACGCTCACTCATCCTCGCCATCTTCTATCTAAAAACTGTTACTACTTAAGCTAATTATATTCTATGTAAAACATTAAGGTTCTTGTTACTAAAATAAAATATGTGTGAGGCAAATCCGTTGCGTCCGTTGTATGTTCGACAAGCTACAGCAATGTAAAGGGACACGATGTGGTTGTGGAATGAGAATTACACTTAATCTGTAGAATCTCAACAGGAGCTTCGTCCGTCAATACTGCTCTATTCCAAGAGGTAAACATTATATTAAGCCCAATCCTTGGGGGAAATAGTCAAACAGTGGCTAAGTCGTAATCCAATCTTTGGACTGTGCGAGCAGAATATCTGCCATGAAAGGGCTTTACTTTTAATTATATTGACAAGCTAGTTGACCTACGTAGATATTTTTGCCGTTGATGTTCTGTACCGCTTCGAAAGAATTTAATTTTAATAAGAGAAGACTGAAATAATTAGACTACGACATAGTGAATGGTGGTTAAGAATTTTCGTTGAGAATTAGGTTGAATTTAGACTTTATTTTATTTAATAATTTTAATACTTAACTCCCGCATGCCTTCTTTAAGCCGGCGGCTCTGAATCCAGCAGGCTAGTGCCTCATACCGACACGTCACCGCCTCCTGCTCCTCGAGACTTATCCTGGTTTCTCTCCCTGCTATGGTATATAAACTCATTTTTTCTTGATTATTCTTCACTCAGAATCGACCTTTCTTTACTCTTTATGTTTGAATATCTGTCCTACCAGGGCTGGTGCGAGGTTTCCGAAGCAACCTTTGAGTACGTCGTTAGGAACTCAGCCCAAAATCCCTTTGAAGCCTTGCCTGTAGCAGGTGCGTGGGAGAGCGTCTGTTTCACCAGCGATTACTGCCTGGCTCCAGCACAACGACTAGGATCTGGAAACGAGACAACTGTAGCTGCAGCATCTTGCTCACGAGTTCGGCAACGGCGGCGAATGGTCGCGCTGGATCGATGCCGTGCCTGTAACGCTGCCTAGCAAGATGCTGGCAATGCTCGATCTCGAGGATGCAAAGCATCCGAAGTTGATGCTGCAGTATGAGGAGCCTCAAGCGGACGAAGATGCTGGGGCTGACGCCGTCGGGTCTGGGACTGCCAGGCTAGGACTGTTGAGGGTGAGGTTCTTCAGGTTCCTGGATCTGAAGCTGTTGAGACAGAAGAGGGGCTAGGGATGGGGGAGGGGAAGAGATAAGGGACGGGAGAGAGAGGATGATCGTAGGAAGACAGATATGGTAGTGAAGATGATGAGGGTGATGGAAACAGCGAGGTTGTTCACTACACCACTTCAGAATCCATTAGATGCCACAATCATCCATCCACTTGCGCAACCCACCTGACAGGGACACAAGCGCGCTTGCGAGCAGGAACCTTCTTATCACAGGTAATCCGAGCGGTGGGATTCCCCAAAACTCTGTTTGTGAGCTGAAGAAAGCGGCCGAGTAATCTGATCTCGTGTTTACTACTCTGATTCCAGCCGCACTACTATGTTTGCCTCAACCCCTTCCCGCAAGCCCCAGCCCACCAGCAAAGGATATAAAAGGCGAAACCCACAGCTGCTTTTGCCTCAACATCCAACCTCCACCAGCAACGATCAAAATCGCAACTGAAACTCTACCACCTTCACCGGCAGCAACCAGGATCAGAACTAAAAATCTCCCTATATCTAAAACTTCTTCATCGCCACAAAATGTCCGATAACAAGCAAAACTCCAGCTCCAACATGTCGAGCGGTACATCCAATCCCATGACGAAGGCAGACTCCCGTCGTATCCGGTACGATTTAAGAATAACTAACTACCGACCTGTTTCTAACAGGCAGAAAGGCTAAAGAGGGTGGCCACATGTCTTCGGGCAGCTTCGCTGCGCGTGCCCAGAGCGCGGGCGACCGAAGTACCGCCAACTCTACTAAAAAGTAGCTTGTTGGACAAAGGTCTGGGGGAAATAGGAAGGCGGTGAAACGTTCATGCGGTGGCACTTGAGATGCCTGCTCCGTTCATGTAGGCTATAAGCCCAACGTAATTGCTTTGAATCTACTTGTGTGTTGAGAAGAGAGATGATCAGGGCTAGAAGTTCCAATGCAGATGAGCTTCGTTATTTTGCCGTGTCGCAATGTTTGGTACAACGCATTTCTAGCCATGACGCGTCTTCCTAGCTGGTATTTCAGAAGAAAAGGCCATATGGTACCTCGCAATTTATTTTTCACCGGTTAGAAAATAGCAGCCCGCGTCCTCTACACCTCTTCAATCTACAGCACCTTAATCAAAGACGTCGGTTACATACCTCTCCTCTTTCTAAGCAAAAAGCCATGCCTCTGCCTCCTCTTCGGTCTTGCCTTTGTTGCGTTGTGACCAGATTTTCCTGACGATGCCGTGTAGGACGAGAAGCGTGACAACGCCAACGTATTAAACGCTAAACGCTTGCGCGAGGCCTCCTCTTGTGGGGGCGGGGGGTTTCGAGCTACCGGGATGCTCGCACCTCTTTCCTCTTTTGCTTCCGTACCGCCAAGGGTTACAAGCTTGCCCCTCAATAATCTTGTCTCGATGTGGCTAAAATCTTATTACTCCTACCTTTCGCCCCGTTGACCCGGCACAGTGGTGCATCCACGCCGCTGGGTCTGTGATATCTAGGCTAAATTTGGAGAAGTAATTTCACGCTAGCCATAGCTGGTTCCATGTCCGTTAACACCGCATAATCTCTCAGCTGTGCCTCGTTTTATCTTCTAGCGCTAGACAAAGACAGGCCACGCGGCGAAGCGAAGGCGACAGCGCTTGGGTGGGCCTTTACTATGAACCCCGCTTCCACTGCCAATTTTGGGAGGCCAAGGCATGGTGAAATGCGTGAGGCCTGTGGCGGCTGCTCTGCACCGTAACCTGCACTAGTGATGATTTACAAGGGAGCAACTTCCAATTTGGTACTGATGTTGCTAAAATACATTCAAAAACTATTTTTAAATGGTCTAGGGGCTAGACAAGCTTGAGAATAAAGATAGAAAGACTTGAGTGAATGAATAGACAGTTTCGCTTACGTAGCAGGAGTGCACTTGCTATCGAGAGCCTTTCCTGTTTGGCTTGCTTACAAGAGAGGGGATGCGAGGTGGAAGCAGCGTCATGGTGCAACTCACTCGGCTTTCTTGTCCTGCTTCATGTACCAGTCGACACTCTCCTGAATGCCATCCTTCAACGAGACAATTGGGCGATAGCCCAGCACTCGTTTGGCCTTGTCCGTGTTGAGGGTGCGGGTGATGTAAGCGAAAACGACGCCCTCGCGAACCATGTTGGACTGCCTGCGGCCGAGCGAGAAGAGCCAGACGCCCCACTCAGAGAAGAAGCAGACGAGTAGGGCGATGAAGCGCGGGATCTTCTTAATGTCCTTCTTGTCGACGGGCTTTCCCATGGCGGCTGCCGTGGCCAGGGTAAAGTCCCAGAAGGTCATGCGCTCGTCGTTAGTGATGTTGAAGGCCTCGCCCTCGACGCGCTGGTCAGCGGGTAGAGCGGGCGCGTCGGCGGCGGCGAGCAGGCGGTTAGCGGCGAGTAGGCAGGCGTGAACCAGGTTGGTGATGTAGATGAAATCCCATGGGTTGTTCTCGCCCATCTGGAAGCGCGCCTTGCCGGTCTTGCCGACCTCGACGATGCGGCTCATGAAGCCTGGGTTGGCTGGCCCAAAGGTGGTGCAGGGCCGCAGCGAGACCGTCAGCATGCCATCCTTGCGGTTGGCGGCGAGGACGTCTTCCTCGGCAATGGCCTTGGAGAGGGTGTAGACGCTCTTCTGCTGCGGTGGCTTGAGGATGGGCATGCTCTCGTCGGCCTCAATCAGGTCCGACTCGTTGTCGTGCACGACGGCCGACGATGATGTATAGACGAAAGCCTTGACGCCGACGTTCCGGGACGCCTCTAGGAGGTGGCGCGTACCGTTAACGTTGACCCGCAGGAAGCGCTGATCGTTGACGATGATGCTTGGAGGGCACGCGAGGTGGAAGACGACGCGCGGCGGCGGCTGGACCTGCTCGAAGATGGCTCGCACACGAGCACTGTCGGCGAGGTCGCATTGGTAGTAGGAGACGCCGGGGAAGTTGTTTGCCGAGACGTCGACGTCGAGCACCGAGATGGCGCAAGTCGGCTCGACTTCGAGGATGCGGCGCACGAGATGGTGGCCGTAGAAGCCGCAGCCACCGGTGATGAGCACCGAACCGAGACTCTTGTCAGACTGCATTGAGATTGTGAGGTGGTGAGGATGAGATGGGAAGAGGCCAGTCAGAGGCGGGCGGCACAAGTACTAGGTACTGCCGCGCCGCACGCTGCTGCCTTTTCGCTTCCCCTGGGCTGGGACTTCTGTGCCCCATCGACGTTGCATGCGGCGCAGGGGCAATTGCGAGGCTGGAAATGTCGGAATCAGCAGACATCGAAGCCTCTCTGTGCGATTTATTGACGAAGCTGGGGCTCCCGGTCATGCAGAAGGTCCTGCAGCTGGCGGCCGTCGGGATCCGCTTTGCCGTATCGCCTCGGCCTATCACATCGCTGCAACCCTGGCCTGTACAGACACGCAATTTTTGTAACCCCCCAGTATGCCCCAGCGCCTAGACCCAGGTATGATTTGTTTTGCACTCGCAGGCTTCCTCTTGTTGCCTGGACAGGACCCACTTGTCGGCCCCCATCACACGTATTTCCATATGTAGGCAGTAATGTAGAAGGGAAGTTTGTTTCGGCAATTGCGACAAGCACCCTGGCGCTTCCACCTCAGGATGGTTCGGTTGGGCAAGAGGGAAATACATGAAATCAAGCCCCCAGCTCGGATGATGATGACATAATCATGATGGATACGATAGTGAAGAGCGACACCAATCGCCTGCAATTTTCTCTCCCGCTCCTATCACCCGCATTAGCAGTGCTTCCAGCCAAGATGCCCATTATGTTCCCGAACTTGTTCGTTTCGTTGCTGTTTTCCGTCGCAGTTGCTGTCTTGTACATGTTCAGGAAGGCATACCGCTCTCGCAAAATCATTGCCGATTTGCGTCGACAAGGAATGGTTCGTGTGCATACCCCGCCGTGCTGCCGACCTTTGACTAATGGCAAATCACCAAGCCAATGCCTCCATTCAGCTGGGTTGCAGGCCACATGCTTGCTGCCAGCCCTTTTCTCGAGAAGCTGCCGCCCGACGCAGTCTTCAACTACAGCGTAGCCGAGCTGGCACGAGCACATCCCGAAGAGAAGATGTTCTATCTCGACTTTTGGCCCATCAACGATCCGTTCCTGATTGTTCTCGACCCTCAAGCCGCAACTCAACTTATCAGAAGCCCCACAGCACCAAAACCGACATCTGTCACCGCGGCACTGGATTGTTTAACCGGTGGCCCCAATCTATTTACCATGCCCGACGACCAATGGAAGTTTTGGCGTTCCATCTTCAACCCAGCTTTTAGCCCTATGCAGATGCTGGCGCAGGTACCTGCCCTGCTCTCGACTGCGGACATCTTTCGGGGCATCCTACGCGAAAGTGCAGAATCAGGCGGGGTGTTTTGCTTAGAGGAAGCTACCTTCAGATTGACGCTCGATATAATTGGTGTAGTGATACTGTAAGCTTCGCGACCAGTCTTCAGCATGCCAAAGCTAACCTGTCACCAAGAGGCACGAGCTTTGACTATCAAATTTCGGACAATGAGTTCCCCACCCGGCTTCGCTCTCTTGTCGAATGGACATCCTTTGGTGCCGAGGTGAACCCTTTTCGGCGTTGGAACCCTGTCCGGCCCTTGATGTGCTGGTACCAAGGAAGATACGTCGACAACTTCATACGTGAAGAACTGAAGAAGACCATGTCCGGGCGTAGGAGCGAGAAGACCAGCAAGCAAGAGTCGATCGCTTCAATCGCATTCGACAGATACCAGGACAAACTCGACTCGGCGCCATGCCCATCCACCGACTCGACATTCCTGGAGTACGGCGCGGCGCAAATGCGCCTCTTCCTCGTCGCCGGCCACGACACGACGTCCAGCACTATGGCCTACGCCTTCCACCTCCTCCACACGCACCCGGCCGCGCTCGCCCGCCTCCGCGCCGAGCACGACCAAGTCTTCGGGCCCGACCCGGCCGCCGCCAGCACCCTCCTCGCCGCCAACCCCAGCCTCCTCAACCAGCTGCCCTTCACGGCCGCCGCCATCAAAGAAACGCTCCGCCTCTTCCCGCCGGGCTCCGGCATCCGCAAGGGCAGCCGCGACGTGGTGCTGACCAGCTCGACGACGCAGCGCCGCTTCCCGACCGAGCACTGCAGCGTGTGGGTGGTGCACAGCGCCATGCACCGCGACGCCGACGCGTGGCCGCGCCCGGACGAGTTCGTGCCGGAGCGCTGGCTGCCCCCCGCCGAGCCCGGCGGCGACGCCCTCCACCCGCGGGCCGCCGGCGGCGGCGCGTGGTGGCGGCCGTTCGAGACGGGGCCCCGCGCCTGCCTGGGCCAGACGCTGGCCATGGTGGAGCTGAAGCTGGCGCTGGTCGTGACGGCGCGCGAGTTCGATGTGCGTCCGGCGTACGACGAGTGGTACGAGCGCCATCCGAAGGCTGGGGTCAAAGACGTGCACGGGGAGCAGGCGTATCAGGTTGATGGCGGAGGCGGCGGTGCGCATGTGGCGTGCCAGTACCCGTGTCGGGTGAGCAAAAGGAAGCAGTAGTCATCGTGCGGCAATGAGAGCTCTCAATCTGGATTTTGATTTATATTTCGTGGGTGGAAACTGATGGATGAGGGAAGAAGAAAACAGTGAATGTTGCTGCCAAATTCGCACGCTCAAACCTCGCTTATTCTGGCACGCATCTCGGATGTTCCCTCCGCCGAACTTTCGTTGTCCTTGTCTGTGACGTGGACTTCCTCCACGCCGCTTGTCCTTTCGAACGAGTCGCCGCGCGTGCTTCCCGCAGAGCTGTCGGTCACCAGGGATCTGACCGAGTTGTATGCCCGCAGCGCAACACCCTTGCCGTAACCGCAAAAGGCGGGTAGGTTGAGCAGGCACCCCGAAGTAATGGCCGCGTTGATCTCGACGATGCTGCACGACCGTCAGCCTCGCTGGAAGCATAGTGGATGCGTTGTACTCACGTGTACATGGAATTGTTTGCCTGCTCCCATAAAATGTCGTCGCTACCAAACGAATTCAAGAACAGCCCCAGCCTGGTGGTGCTAGCCGCGCATGCTCTGTCGCCCTCGCCGTTAGTCCCGCCTACAGTCGGCGCTGGGGATCACCTACACAAGACCCGTGAGGAAGATGACGACGATCAGCAGCTTTTGCTTCGTCTGGAACAGCAGCTTGAAGAAGGGCGGGATCGGTAGCAGTAGCACGTAGAAATCGGTGGCCACGGTGACGGCGGCATTCAGGATGATCAGGCTGTTGCTGATGGCCGTGCAGAAGTCGGTCCCGGGCGACTCCAACGACACGCACTTGTACTGCGCAGCGATCGCAGGCCCCAGCATCGACAGCCAGAAGGCGGTGAGGAAAACAAGCATGTAGATGATCCAGCGGCCCATATTCGTGCTCCGCGGGAAGATGCGCAGGTAGAGCAGCAGCATCGACACCTTGGCCAGAAAGATGGTCGTGAGGTAGACGGGATTGTCCGCGTTGAGGAGCTGCATGGTCAGCCGGTGCGGTGCCCCAGCGTCGGCTTCACTCTCACCTCCAGGTTCTTCTTTTCAACCAGCCACGACACGGGAATGTCCCACATGTGCCGCCCGTAGCCGATTCTCGTCTCTACAATGCTGCCTTAGTTCTCCCTCCAAGATGAAAAAGCCTCGGCGAGTCTTACGGTACATCATGACAACCGCATGGGTGACGGATCCCATCTGTAGACCGCATCAGATCATAACAATGTTGCGGGAACGGGTTGCGAACCGCAGCCACGACGCAGGCGACTAAATGCCAAGAATCAGCCTTTGTTCGGTCGAGGGTATATCAGCGTCACTCACGATCATCCCACCAAAGCACCTTGGAGATGAAACCTTTAACACTAAGACGAACTCCCACAAGGACGAGCATCGTGATGGTGAAGACCAGGTTGAGAATGAGCAGCCTGTGGTGGTAGCTGGGTGGGTCGATCAGGTCCGACTGCACGCCTGCTGGCGGCTGCATCGCCGGTATCTGAGAAAGATCCGCTCCAGCGGGGATAGACATGTTGCAAGAGGTTGGAAAAGCTTGATGGGAGAGGAGTGAGTTTCGCCGAGCACTGGCTGCCTGAGAAAACACATACAAAACACAGGCGCGACTTAATAAGTAGATCGCACGAGGCAGCCCGTCTCTACACGCCGTGCCATATTTAGGACCCTATAAATATTGTTGCTGCAAAATGTACACACAGAATGCAGATGGATTCAAATGCCTGCCATTGGACAAGGATAACGTTCTCATCGGCGGAATTGCCGGAGGCGTCAAGCTTCTGCAGCGTGGCTTATCGCAGCCTTGCAGGGGTCCCAGCACTCTTATGCATCTGCCCCTGCACCGCAGCGTAAGCGCGCCATCTGCCTACCAAATTCCCAAACAGGACTTCAGCTCTTCCCACCCTTGCGTGGGCAATTCGAGTTCGCACAATGGGTCGTAGATATGCTGCTCAGCGGGGCCTTACGATAAAGAACACTAACATTCTGCTCATGAAGAACAGGGAGACTATTTTTCCGGAAATTGCAATGTTAAACATGATCCAAATTACCCTCTACATCGGCTTCGTTGTCTTTCTTCTCTATTGGACTGCCGGCAGGAGGCTTGAAATAGCTCTGGGCTCCGACACTTACTTCAAAGACCATCTTTCCTCATATTGTCGCCTCGGCGCCGTAAAAAGCCGCCCACTCGTACGATTCCTCCATCGGAGAACGTTGTTCATTAGAAAGTGGCTGGACGGAATCCGTTACCTCGTCCGTGGAACACAACTGGTTCTTGACGCATACGTAAGGTTGTAAGCCAGTAATTGCCATACACACGCTGAACTCGAGTAGAAACCTGGTGTGGTCTTCTCTCTGGCCACCCCAGAGACCACGTACATACACGTCTCTTCGAGCACGCACATCAAAGAGTTGATCTCAGCGCCATGGGATGTTCTCTCTATGCATGCTTTGTCCAAAGAGGTACTGGCAAACTCCACAGCCGTGACAGACCTGAGCTAACTCATTCCGCCGTCAAGTTACTACAACCAAAATACACCATGGATGGACTGGTGGTTGAGGACGGTATGAGTGCCAATGGTACCATCCACCTGAGAGTCCTTGGTGTGAAGCTAAGAAACCACCTGAACGAGCTGCACTCTCAACTTCAGGCAATCGTATGCCAAAGCCTGTCGAGAGAGATTTCCAATGGCATTCAGAAGCAAGATGGCTGGGTGGAGCTTCCCGTCTTCCAACTCGCAAAGAAGGTAATAGCTACTGCGAACAGCTCGGCCTTCTTTGGCGTTGACGTTGCGCGCGACGAGACGTTTGTGGAGGCCGCGTTGCAATATCCCGAGGAACTGTTCACATCTGCCGAGATCCTCCGACTCATTCCTAGATGGACGGTTCCCATGGTTGCTCCGATCCTGCGCTGGAAGAACAAGGCCTCTGAGCTAATGGTGGAGCGTCTACGGCCGCTGATCGAGCAGCGGATGGAAGACTCCGCCAGGGATCCGCACGGGAGCCAGCACGTTGACTGCCTCGATTTCTTCGTCGAAGCCAGCAGGACCAAGAACCCATGGTCCGCGCAGAAAATCCTTCAAGTGATTCTTGGAGTCTGGTTCGCATCGGTCCACCAGCCGGCTCTGGCACTCGTCTATGCTCTCGATGATCTCTGCAGGCACCCTAAATACATCGCCATGCTCAGGCAGGATCTCGAACGATTGGCAGACGGAGAGCCATCCTCTGCAATCGAGAAGATCCCGCTCCTGGACAGCTTCCTCAAGGAATCAGCCCGCCTGCACCCCTCGGAAGCCATCTCGGTTCGCCGACAGGCCATAAAGCCCTTCACCTTCTCGGATGGGACGGCAATCCATGCTGGCGAGGTTGCCTGTGTCCCTCTGAATGCAATCATGCGTGACACTCAGCGCTACCGGGATGGCCTCACTTTTGATGGCATGAGATTCGTGGAGCAGAGCAAAGTCAGCAAGGCCGGAGAGTTTTGCTCTTCCACTACCGACTACCCATTGTGGGGCCTTGGAAATCATACATGGTAAGTCCAATTGTTGGTTGTTTGTTAAATGCAAATGGCTGACGCCACCAGTCCCGGACGGTTCTACGCGGCCCGTATCTTGAAGATTGCTGTGACACAGATTGTACTGGAGTACGATATCAAAATGCCTGATGGCCAGGAGGATTCGCGGTATTTTAATTGGCGTTGCTCCACCATTCCGCATGCAAGGACAACAATGCTTTTTCGAAGGAGGCAAGGCAAAGTTGCTTGATTCATTGATGTTATTTACATTTTTTCGTTGTACACTCTTTTGATACCAAACAAACCAAAGCTTTTCGTTAGCCTACCACAGAACGTGATGACTTCTCATCAATTGCACCTTCACATGGCACGTGTGCGCAAGGATATGTCTACCTGTCTACCTGAAATAGCCTCCGTCGTCGTGCGTGGGGGTGAATGTTGAGTATGCACGTAGACCATGAATCAGCATTCCAAAGCTTTCGTTGCCTGGAGCTCGCCATATACTACTAAAAATGGTGTGTCTCACCTGCAAGGCAGAAACAAAAACGACGCGCAGGCGCCGGGGGGTATATTGGTGGGGATGGTGAGTTTGAAGCGCGAACGCAAGTTCTCGGCCCCCACGCACAGTCCAGCCCCCAAGAGGCATGTAAGTGCAGCTGAGGCAGACAGTCGGTATTAGTGGGGTCTTTCTGCCTGGCGCATGCAGCACAAACACAAAAAGCTGGCTGGCTTAGGCGAAGATTGTAGATCCCGGATGTGGCGATTTTCTATTAATACGATAGGCCGAACAGCAATGCAGCAAAGAACCCTGACTTGACGTTACAATAGCCATGAACCGCAAATGCCCTCCCCAGATGCACGCGTGGGGCTACATGCTTGATCAGGCTATGGGACAAGGATCTCGGGTGGCAAGCTCGCAGTCCCCTCTACGAGGGACGTTTTGCTTTCTCTCCGCACCGGCGAAGACTGTGTCAGTGATTCCAGCACTACTACGAAAACACAATGTACGCTTTTTTGGGCATTTCGATTTGCTACGCTGTGTGGCGGATCTGGAGATTCACCATCCAGCCCGCCTTGCACCCTGAGAGGGCGAAGGAGTTTCCATATTTGATCCCATGTACTGGCAACCCTCCTCGGTGCATGCCAACTCAATTCTGATGCTGTGGCAGTTGTCGGACACGCCTTCTCCTTCTTCGCTGACGGCAATGGCACGATATCGCGCGGGCGGTAAGGCTCCCAATTGGCCCAACACAGCGCGGGAACTGACGGTGACCGAAACCAAAGGCGCCACTTCAAGGACGACCGGGAGCCGTTCGCACTCACGGTCTTCGGGGCGACCATCTACGTGGTCCTCACGGCCGGCGACGTGGCGACGGTGTTCAAGAGAACGGAGGCCCTGACGTTCGACCGCTACGTCAACGACATCATGGTGCAAATCGGGCTGACGCCGGAAGCCATCGCGAAGATGTGGCAGCACCAACCCTCGGGCGCCCGCAAAGGCCCTGCGGTGCCAAACCCAGGACGCAAGCCGCTGGTGCACCTGTCCCAGGCCATCTTCAAGCACCAGCTGCACCCGGGCTCGCAGCTCGACGAGCTCCAGGATGTGCTGCTCGGGCGCATGCACGAGGTCATGAGCTGGGACGCCATGACGCTCTCGTCGCGCGTGGTGCTCAGCCAGCAGCAGCAGCCGGACGGCAGCCGGCGCGTGTCGCTGCTCGAGTGGATCAAGTTCACGATGCTGGAGGGGGCGACGCGCGCCTTCTTCGGCAGCGCGCTGCTGGACAAGGTCGACGCCGGGCTGCTCGACGACTTCGCCGCCTTCGACGACCAGAGCTGGAAGCTGGTGTACCGGCTGCCGCCGCCGTGGTCGACGGCCATGGGGCGGTCGCTGCGGCGCGTGCGGGCCAGCTTCACGCGCTACTTCGAGATGCCCGTCGAGCAGCGGCGCGACGCGTGCTGGATGGTGCGCGCGCTGGAGTCGGAGATGGCGGCGGCCGGCATCGCGCCGCCCGACATCGCGGCCAACCTGTTCCTGCTGTACTGGGTCATCAACGGCAACGCGTGGAAGCTCGCCTTCTGGGTCGTCGCGCACCTGGCGCACCGGCCGGCGCTGCTGCGGACGGTGCAGGGCGAGGTGCGGGCGGCGCTGGCGGCGGCAGCGTCGACGGCCGACCTCGCGGCGCGGCTCGAGGGCTGCTGCCCGGCGACGCTGGCCGTCTATCACGAGGCGCTGCGGCTGGCGGCGTCGTCGATGGGGGTGCGCGACGTCGTGGCGCCCGTTGTCCTGAGCGGCGGGCGGCAGCTGCGGGCCGGCGCGCGCCTGCTGATCCCCTTCCGCCAGATGCTGACCGACGCCACCGTCTGGGATGAGAAGAACGACGACGACGCAGCCTTGTTCGATGCCGAGCGCTTCCTGCGCAGTCCCGAGCTTGCCGACGCGAAGCGCAACCCCAGCTTCCGTCCGTTCGGCGGCGGGGCGACGCTGTGCCCCGGGCGCTTCCTGGCCAAGCGCGAGGTCCTGACGTGCGTCGCGCTGGCCGTGGGGCGCTTCGACCTGGCGCTGGCGGACCCGCTCGCGCCGTTTCCGCGCGTCGAGGGCCGGGTGCCCTGTCTGGGCGTCATGAAACCCATCGATGGCGACGACGTGACTCTTCTGGTTGTGCCCCGGTCCGAGTAGGCAGCTGCATGCTACATGAATAGATATCCCTGCTCCCCGCTCGTGCATATGTATAACCTTGGCCCCCACTCGTGCCACCCGCAGGGCAACCTTCAGCCGCGCTTCTTCGAGACGCTGCCCATGTCCCCGCAGCTATCTCAATGTCAGCCCAGCGCCATGTCGAAATGCGTGGCCGTGTTATTTAGACGGCCAGCTGCCAGAGACGAGGCTGTCGCTGGCCAGGAGCCGACAGCTCGTTCTGCAACCCGGTCACCAATTTCCTCTATTGACCGCCATCGCCGCTTAAGATGTCGCATCAGAGATTCGGCCGGACTCACCAAGTTGAGCTGGTTCGACCATCCATCCCACCACGCCGCTGCCGACACTCGCTTACTGTATACAGATCGATACAGTCAACACGTCCCGAACACTGTTCCCATACTCAGACACCAATGCCGTGGCAGCAATCTGTGAGCGCTCCCTCCCTCTCTCCCTCTCTCTCTCTCTCTCTCTCTCTCTCTCTCTCTCTCTCTTCCTCTTTTTCCCTAACCAGCAGAACAGCCGCCTGCATCATCGCCGCAAGCCTCGCGCTCTTCTACCTCCAGAAACATGCCCCCACGCCGCTGCTGCTGCTGCGCCGCCCGCGCCGCCAGACGCCACCGCCGTCGGCCCTGATGTACCTATTCCTAACTCTCGACTTCGCCATCGAGTACCCGCTACTGCTCGCCTTCCACCCCTGCACGCTAGCGTACCCGCGCGACCCCTTCGGGCGGGCCGAGCTGCCGTCTCCGCTCGCGCTGGTGGGCCAGGTGTGCGTGTGCTGCGCCGTCGAGGCGGCGTGCTCGCTGGCGCTGGCGCCGTGGTGGAGCCGCAGCGACAAGTTCCCGGCGGGAGGAGGAGGAGATGATCCGGCGCTGCGTTGCACCGTCCTGTTCCTGCGGCCGCGCGCCGCCGTCCTGGTCGCCGCCGCCGTGCTGGGCACGCCGGCCTCGTGCGTCACCCGCGTCACGGGCCGGCTGCACGGCGTCTCCATGGCTGTTTGGATCCTCGTGCAGCAGCACTTTGGTGCGGTTGGGGGGACCGGGTGAGGCTGCTTGAGGAGGAGGAGGAGTGGTGAGAGGTGGTCTTGTTGATGGATGTTTCGTTCATTCGTTTGGTTTTACATTGTGCCTTGGGCTGGTATCGTTTTCTTGAAACAAATTGGAGAGGGATCAGATGGAGAGGAGGAGGAAAAAAAGAAGCGAACGGACATGGGTCATTTTAACACCTGAAAAGCCCAGACACATGTAGCCTAATCCCAATCGCCACAAGTAAACCTCAGCCAACGCCGTGATTTCAGAGCCACCCTAAGATCTTCTCGTCATTTCTCTCTTTCTTCGTGCTGCTTCGTCTTTGGGAAGGCCCTGGTGGACAGGGCGTTAGCTCGTTGTTTGCAGGTCAATGCAGGAGTGCCAACTCACCATGACTTCGAACAGTTTGGTCAACTTGTCGGCCCCCTCGGGGTCTGGAGAGGTCGACGAGGATGAAAATGAGCCCGCCCGTTCGGAAGATCCGAGGGGCGTCACGGGCGTGATCGGGCTGACCAAGGAAGGCCTCCGCACGCTATCGCTCGACCCTGTGGAAGAGAAGATGGCGCTGCCGCCGTCGCTGGACGACGCCGCGGCCACGGACGCCGTGTCGTCGGCGGACTGGGAGCTGCTGCTCCGCGGAGTGCTGCGCAGGCTCCGGCGGCCCAGCGCGAACCGCCTGGTCGTCGTCGTCGGCGGCGTCGTGGACGGAGGAGCCTGGCCGGGCCGCCGGAAGTTGCGCTTGTACACCCACGAAGTGAAGAGCGAGTCCTCGAAGTCCAGCGGGATGTAGCGGATGTCATCGCCTGTCTCGGTGGCCGTCGTGGTCTGCGTCGCGCGGGAGCTGATGGAAGCCGTGTCACATATCGAGGGGACGATGCTGTACGCACTCGCGTCCGAGTCGTCGAAGACGCGCGCCTTGACCGTGAGCAGCCGCTCGCGCTCCGTCGGGCGTGGTCTGCGTGTGTGTTGCGCCAGTCAGTTTTTTTCTTCTCGCCAGGAGCAATTTCCGCACGTACAATCTGATAACCTGCAGCAGGAGGGTCAGGGCGCCGACCTGGCCCCGGATGCGCGATTGGTGGTCTTTGAGAATGTCTTCCTTCCACACGACCTTGGTGCGCTGGAGTAGGCTGCTCTTCAGGGGTGACGCCAGCGCCTCGTCCAGGTCCTTCTGCAGCGCGGCGATGACCAGCTCGCCGGCGTGGAGCGAGCGCTGGATGCGGTCGACGATTTGCTCATTTTCGGGCACGTTGGCCAGCTCCGTCTCCACATAGACGCGCAGCTGGTCCCACGCCAGCTCGATGATGCTGCACTCCTCGACGAGCGACACGATGGACAGCTGCGCCGTCTTGAAGCGTTCGGCAGCCGTGTGCAGCGCGTGCACGATGGTGACGCACCGGAGGCCAAGGTTTGCGGCGGCGTTGACGATGCCAAGCACGGTGACGGGGTCCATCGCCGCGCGGGAGCATTAAGCATGCTGCTGCAAATTGCGGAGATGGCGGGGTGTTGGTGCACGGGAGGGAGGGGGCGCCATCCTACTGTCGTCTGCCCGCCTGCTAGCCGTTTGCTTCGCTTTGTCTGCGCCGCTGAAAGCACTCTGCATCCACGCGCGCGCGTGTGGGGCCCGGCTCCCATACCCTGGTGCTTTTAGAACTCTGCCGAACCACCGCGTAAGCCTTATCTCCGCCCGAAGCTTCTTCCGTGGGGCGGTGCATTCCCAATTCTTTGCATCTCCGTGCACGGCGTCGTATCGAAGTGTGGGGTCCAACTTAATTTCTTAATAAAGCGCCTGGATCGTGATTTCTAGGCTCGGGTGGATCCCGGTGCTCGGTTCTGGTCTTTCCCCAACCATGATTCGTCGATTGTGAACCATCTCAGCTTTCGAGATGAAATCCTTATTGTTCCTGGTTCTTCTGGTGGAATTATATGCCAGTCTGGCAAGATGGGCAGATCTTCAAACGCAAAAGTACTTTCCTCATCAGAGTACTGCGAGATTCGGGGTTGTTAAGTCATGGCATGGAAGAATTTCTGAATAATGGAATTAGTACTGAATCAGTGGCGCTTGGTGCGTGTGACGGCTCCATGTATATAGTCTCTTTTCCTCTCTCAACAACTCCTTTGACTGACAACCCATGAGTTTGAACCCAGAAGTTATATGTATACGACTCGAGAGGTCTCTTGTTAGCAATCCACGTACAAGGGGACTTTTATTGCTAGTTCAGTGATTTCTTGTTCCTGATGTTCTACCATTGTTTCTTGTCAAAAAGAAAAAAGGGAAAAAAACGCCAACTCAAGTGAACGTTCTCCTATGAGTTTCTACATTCAAGATCAGAGCGACCTCCTGTACCGTTTTGTATTTCAGTCGTGGACTGATTCTGTTCAACGGTCTCTTCCCTATTCTCTCTACTTCCCTTTGGCCCATTTTGTGTCGCCTTCTTGTGACGATGCCTGTAGTGGGATTGCGCTTGACTAAACGGATTATATGACTCCAACTGAGCCATGCTCAAACTCGTAGAAGGTGGTTTAATCTTTTCCAACAAAATTTCCTTCAATAGCACCAACGCTTCTGGAGTTTCCGTCTTTTCATCGATATAACTTGTCATAGGAATCCACAGAAATCGGTAAAATAGGAAAAGGGCTTTCTGCCGCATAAGAAGTCCAACGTAGGAAAACCAATCACTCCAATCGGAAAAAAAGGAGACTGAGGAAGAGAAATTCCCGCCAAAAGGCCAGATAAGGTGAAAGACAAGCCGGATAAGTGGGTGAAACAACAAGTCATTGATTCCACGGAGCAGTGAAATGACTGGGTTGACGACTGCTTTACCAGATGTTTGAGCATTGGCTAAAGCAAATATTGTGAGAGCTATGGCAATCAAAGCCAGCTCAACCATAGAAAGCAAGGTTGATTTGTCAGGAAAACTGCTCATGCTGAAGATTCCTGTAGCAAACCCCAAAGGAAGAAACACAACCGTAACATATGTAAAGAGGTTGATATTTTCCGATCCACGAAAGCTTCTTTCTTCGCGAATAGATGCTAGAAGGCCGGATACAAGGTCTCGAAATTCGCTCATTCCTGCCCGCAAGTGTCCTAACTTCTGGAATTGCCGTTGAGTCTTAGTCCGAAGCTTATTGATTGTGGGACGGAATGTTCTCTCATCATTTCTCGTCCATCGGGGGCTCTCCGATTCGCGTTCCTTCTCGCGGCGATTCCATTCTTCGATCAAGGCCAGATTATGACTTAAATCTTCCTCTATCGTCCGTAGAATCTGCTCAAATATCTTCCAACGATCAACGACAGAAAAGTATTGATCCCCATTGCTCTTCCGGAGTATTTCATAGCAGTCTTCAAGAGCTTTGGCAAGAGAGTTCGGAGGGGAAGACCGTGTCTTATTCGGAAACATATCTTCTACAAGCTTCCGGGCGCTGAATATCGGCGGATCCTCAAGTATGCTTTGCTTAATCCACGTGAGAATTTTTTGCGTGTGATCGTGAACTTCTTGCAGCATCTGATAAAGCAGAAGAAGCTCAAGAACTCTTCGTTGCTGCCATGGGAATCTTTTTCGTCCTTCTTTCTGGGGATCTTCCACTTCATCGCAACCGACCGCCAGTAAGCGATCTTTCAAGCTCCTTTTCTCTTGGATTCCTAATCCAGGTATGATTTGCGTTAAGCCTTTCTCTAGACCTATTCCGGATATAATACGATCATCCGGTATATATTCCAGGAAATGGCAAGTCCAGTATCGATCAAAGAAGTCGCCAACAAATCTGAAGCTCATGGATGCGCGAGTGATTCCTTTGCTCCCATATTCGTCCTTCTTGCCTGCCCCCTCTTTTCTCCATGAGGATATGTTCGGAATGACGTAGCTTAATTCTGGGATTGCATGGAATCCACGGGAAAGGCCATCAAGCGTTGCAAACGTAGACAGGCGGTAAAAGGAAATATGTAGTTCTGTGTTCCATTCGTTTAGGAATGCAGAAGCTTCATCTACAAAGTATTTGCGGTATGAAGCGTGTCTATCGAAGAAATCGACTATGTCGACTCGGCCGTCGGGAGGAGTTGCGAGATAGCATAGTGCAGCTGTATACCAGTCTCCATGCGGTAGCCATATCAGCCTCTTCTTTGCTTTGTTCACAGTTCGGGGTTCGCCAAGTTTCTTTGCCAGATCGTTGAAGGTGACCAGTTCCTGAGATAATCCCTCTTCTTCCCTTTTGTCAACCCTTCTCGGGACATCTACAACAACGCCTTTGACGTCTTTGTCTAAGCCGGAACGAGGTCTTGGAGAATTCTTAAGATGTTTTAAAGCATACCCAAGGGCTGGTTTGTTAACATTATTGAGATCCTCCGGCTTGACATTGATACAATCGGGGCTTGTGGTCCAGAATCGACGCTCGAATTTGAAATCCAATGCCTTTGGCCCTTGTTGAAGCCAGTCGTCCGTGATCTCTACAAAGCCTTTTCTGTCGATGTATTTGTCCAGGTTGACAAATGGGGTGGTTTTTTTCCTCGGCATACCGGGTTCGGTGAACTTGCTATCTGAGTCTTGCATGATGACGACTGAACGTACTCGGGTATGCTTTGGGCTTCGATCTTTCTTCTCAAGGCCATGTTGGCCATATCTCCAGACGATGTAAGGAATCTCGAAAGTTGCATGCCAGTAGTCATCTCGGAGAAGCTCTTTTCTGAAAGTGATAGGCTCCAGATCTCCACCCAGAAGGCCAGGAAACAGTCCATTTGGTGACGAACTGTTCAGAAGAGCCTGTGTGGCAATTTTGATGCCATTTTCTGGCCCGAACGTGTTGAGAGTTCGTCCCTTGGATCCAGCAATAACCATGAGTGCAAAACGTAGAGGCTTTCTTTCGGTGGGCCACCAAGCTTCCTCGTGCTTTCCTTGGCAATCCATTGTTCTTCTCCACCTAAGGTCGTGTTGATCCCAATCGTCGTCTTCATCTTTTCTGTCACGGTCCTCTGTGAATACGCCATCACTCATGGCATAGAAAAGTGCTGTATCTTTGGAATGGAACAGGAACCTTGTCGTCGATGCTGTGCGGGTTGTGGCGAGCATGCGTTGCTGGGATACCGGATCTTTGGTTGTGAATCTCTTCAGAACGTTCTTCCGAACAACGTCGGCATTGAAGTTCTCTGAAACAAATGTGTCCGGGCCATCAAGCAAGAGCGGCTTTGGTTCTGGTGGAGGATCATCTTTGTATCGTTGAATTAGTCGGAACACGGAATAGATTCGAACATGGTCCGACAAACGAAACTTTTCCCGGTTATCGATGCTGTGTCGTGCGAAAGCATAATTTTTCCGTTTGTCGCCCTGGTCTAATTCATAAGCCCAGGCATGAATCCTCTCGCAGATACTTTCCTCCACTAAGTCTGGCATTCTCTCGTTCCATTTCTTGTAGAGGTGTTTGTTCCTCGAGGGATCGAATATCTTCAGGATTTGCAGAGCAGCGTCAGCCGGGGACGGAAGAGGCAGCCCAGTTTTGTCATCAATCGCCCTTCCAGTCGCCCAATAGTGCAGCGAGAATCGATTATCAACTGCTTCTGTATTGCGAAACACCCATATGAGATGACCGAAGCATGCCTCCTGAATCCTGTCTCGCAATTGACAGGCATATGCTTGGCATAAGGGTGGCGTTTCACTGTTGCAAGAGCACCTGCTTGATTTTTTTTGGCCGAGATATCGATCTGCATAGATAAGAAACTGAAAAGCGAAGCTAAGCATTGTTAGCGTTGGAAATTGAATGTGACCGGAGATTACTTACAAACTTGCGGACAGTGCAACGCGATGTCCAGATATATCCCCACATGTCAATGCGATTACTTCCGCCTTCCGCTGCGAGCCTCTAACAGGCAACTGAGCCACCGGTATGCTACACACCGATAATATGTGCTCCAGGTTGCGCCGTATGGTGAAGTCGAGATGGGGATGAGATGAGAAGCGAAGTGGTTCAAACCCGGAATTTTGGAGGGAGGAAAATGCTGCACTCGAATCTAATGCATGGATGGCAGGAGAATTGGACTGAACTGTGCCACACTGAACGTGTATTGTGTACGCAATCATGACATCCAGGATTCCTGAGGATTTGAGTGTTTGTTGAGATCCCTCGCCTAGCTTGATGCACCATGTACCACGGTCGTCCTCAGCTTCCTGAATGGTATTGTCCCCAAATGACTGGACGATCAAAGTTACAAACGATCGCGGTTTTTTCTCCTCGGAGGTGTCATGGATAACCGAGATGCCGTGTTTATCCAAAATCTTCTCAAAGGTATAGCTAGACCCTCGGTTCGTGGCGTTGAATGAGTTCTTTTCAGTAAAGTCCATGTCGCGAATGAGTAGATCGGTAGCCAACTTGAGCTCGGTGGGGATCGATGCATCCGTTATCGGACCCTGCATTTCTCGCGCTAGGACGTATCTTTGAAACATCGTTCCTCCACTACACAGATATTGTAGAGAGAGTCGGCTGTTCTTGAAAGATCCTGAGTAGCCGAGTTGTGCAGAGCCTGTAGTGCGTTGAGAGTCCGTTGGTGGCACCGGATCTTGTGGCTGTTCGTCATGGTGAGATTGCTTGGGGGTGTCTGCGGGACCGAAAACAAAGAGAGGCCAGCGATCATCAATGAACTCCACTGTCGGCCTGTCCCTAATGGCATCCCCTGTCGCCTTGAAAGTGTGATGCCAATCTATCCCAATTCCGGCAGCAGGCTCCTCGATCAAGTCAAGGATGTTCTTCATGCGGCGCTTGACATAGTACGGCTCTGCCATACTGGGTAGATCAACGCAGAAGAATCCAGACCGGCGTGCTCCGAAAATTTGCAGATTTGTAGGATGCGTCCGTATGCGTTGACAGTTGCTGTGGTGCCGTTGTCTCCGAAGGAGAAATAGGTGGGACGGGTAACGGCTTTGGGGGCGGCGTCCTGAGGAACTTTGATTCGCCTTTCAGGC
The DNA here is from genome assembly GCA_009801085.1 of Lasiodiplodia sp. COLG20. Lineage (NCBI taxonomy): Eukaryota > Fungi > Ascomycota > Dothideomycetes > Botryosphaeriales > Botryosphaeriaceae > Lasiodiplodia > Lasiodiplodia sp. COLG20. The sequence continues at coordinate 26,733 of VNWV01000040.1, forward strand.
GATATTTGCTCTCCAATGGGATCAGCTAGAGGTGTGGTGTCAGACTTGTGATCTCGGCAGCTTCCGGGAGTACATACGGCCATTGAAGTCCAGAGACTCCTGCGTGGCTCCGTCAGATGAATCTGCGGGCACATTTTCGGGAGGGTCATCTGTGTCTGTGGATGACATCAAGACTGAGAGATTCTGAAGCAAGAAGATTGACGATTGATTGTAGTTGTGGACGGAGAGCTGGGAAGGATCGTGGTCCAGAGCTTGTGTTTGCACTGCTTGTTCAAGTGAAGAGTGTGAAGGAGAATTTATAGACGCTGATATTGTGGACTGAACCGATGAGGGCATTTACCGATGGCAAAACCCGACAAAAGTCGCACCACAAGTAACAGAGCAGTGAAACCTACAGACTGCATAATGAAAGAATATTGGTGGCGTGCATTTTCTCGGCGTGCGGCCACAGATAATGCATGTTCAATCATACAGTAAACTCACAGCTGGCTGCAGAAATTATTGTCTTGCACGGATTGAACGCTTCATTGGCGGTCAGGTTCTGAGTAACTCCACCGAGATCACAAGTGCAGGTAGGATTGATTGGACCTCGGCATTCCATTGATGAAACGCAAAAGCTGGACATTGTTACACAGTACCAGGTTCTCGAAATCCATCATCGGGAGTGTTTAGCCCACACTTAGAATCTCAATCAGCTGCATGTGGGGTATATTCCTTTTTATCCCCTCTTTTATGGATATGATGTACAGTGTATGCATCTCGCGCGATCTTTCTATTTTGACTCGATCGCTCATAAATGTGCCCGCTTCGTTTCATCCTTGTGTGATGACATGATCGTTCAGTCATACCTTCATTGAATCACCACGCGTTGGGTCGGATGCACGCTGCACAGATTCCTTGCGCAAGATGATCTCGACGTCTGGCTACGTGGCGCTTTCTGGCTTCTGCTAGTGTCTGCAAGCTGTGCATGCTTGGTTGAGATGCGGGCTTTGTGGAGAGCATCAGCACATGAATGGCTGCACGGATGCAGGGAATGATGCATACAGAGAGGGGTAGCCGAAAAAGAGCAGCGGCCAAAGACAAGCGGTAAGTATGGCTCAGTTCTTTTTTTTTTTTTTTTTTTTTTTTTTTTTTTTTTTTTTTTTTTTTTTTTTTTTTTTTTTTTTTTTTTTATGAAGACCTGTATACACCCGTCTGAACAGTAGATTTATCTACCTGTAACATGAGTAGAAATGAATTCACGTTAGGATTTGGCTGCAATACCCCCCGGCATAGAGCTGCCTCATCATGAGGCTCTCGTGGCAGTCTCGCTCGAAGCCATGCAAATAGCAGAACTCTTATCAACAAGTTACTGACCTTGACTCTCTAGACATGGAACCAACCGCGATCGTAAGAAGCTTATTGCCTGATAGCGCATCTGTATTTTCTTTCATCTCCCTTTCAAGTAGTTCGGAGAGCAAAGTAATACATGTAACGCACGGCAAAGCGAGAGATCGCATGAATATGATACAATACCATGAGATTTCATTACTACCATACTATGAACCTTTCTTCCAAACCCAACGCCGACCCCCACCATTCTATATTCTAATCACAATTTTCCCATTTTCCAACACTCACTCATCATCCTCACCATCTCCCTAAAACCCCCACTGCCTCAACCAATTCTCAAACAAACCCCTATCCACCTCCTTCAACTCCCTCAAAGTTTCACTACTCTCCTGCGTATGCCCCGTCTCCATCGGCGGCAACGACCCACCCTCCATCTGCAACCCCTCATAAAACTCGACCAGCTTCACACCGGGCTTCTTCTCAATCTCCTCCTTCGTCAACGGCGTCGCCTTCAACTGCCTCATCCACTCCGCAAACGGCACGGCCTCGAGCTCCACCCCCTGCTTCCTGTAGTACTCCAGGATGACCGGTACGAGCTTGCGCCACGACACGACGCGCGGATTAACGACGTGGAAAACATCAAGCGGCACACTCTTCTGCGTCCGCAGCAACCGGTCGAAGCTGGCCTCGACCACCGTGCGCGCAGCCGCATCCATCGGCACCCAGTCGACGGCGTCCTGGTTACCCAGATTCGCCAGCACGACGCCCATATTCTTGCTCGTGTGCACGATCGACGGCAGCCACTCGTGGCGGTTCCAGCAGCCCTTTTGCTGGCGCGGGCCCGCCAGCTGCCCGCAGCGGAAGATGGACGCCGGGACGCCGGCCTGGCGCGCCGCGGTAGCCAGGATGCGGCTGGCGACGTGCTTGCTCTCGCCGTAGCCCTGCGGGAGGGGGGCGCTGTCGTTGTCGATGAAGCGTTCGGGCACGGGGCCGGAGCCGAAGAGCGGCCAGCTGGCGACGGAAGCGATGGACGAGATGAAGGTGACGTGGGCGCGGTGGCGGGAGGCCAGCGAGAAGTCGACGACGCGGCGGGTGCCGGCGATGTGTGTGGGCTCGTAGGAGGCGAGGGCGTGGTTGAAGTCGACGGCCCACGCGTTGTGGATGAAGAGCGTGGCGGAGGCGGTCAGCTCGTCGTAGGTGGCCTGCGGAAGGCCGAAACGGTCCTGGCTGAAGTCGGTGCGGAGGAAGGTGACTTTGGTGAAGTCGGGGAGCACGTCGCGCTCGGTGAAGGATTGGGCTTGGCGGGCGGCGGCCGAGTCGGAGCGGTTGAGGCAGTAGATCTTGACGACGGACGGCATGGCGATCAGCGTCTCGAGGACATAGTTGCCGAGCGAGCCTGTGGAGCCGGTGAGGATGACCGTCTGCTGCTCAGGGAGGTCAGGGAGAGGGGCAGCGGTCTGAGGGAGGTCGGCGGTGTACTTGGCGACCATCTCGGCCATGATTTGCTCGCGGGGCTTCGCAGGCTGGGCGTCGGCGTCGTTTGCGGAGAGCTTGCTCTGGAGAGCGGCTGCGAGCTTGTTGACCGAAGGGCTGGCGTAGATGTCGCGCGGGAGGACCTTTGCGCCGCGGTCCGCGGCGTCGTCCTTGATGGCGTGGCTGATGGAGCTGGCGAGCGCCATGACCTGCAGGGAATCGACGCCGAGATCGAGGATGTCCTGGTCGTCGGTGTGCTCGCCCTTGAAGAGAGGAACGGTCAGGCTGATGGCGTTGCGGACAAAGGCGCGGATGGCAGGCAGGTCGGCGTCCTTGGGCAGGTTTCCCAGCTGTTCGTCGAAACTTTCGCTGGAGTACAGGGCATCGAACTCCTGCGCGTAGAGGTTGACGGTCGCACGCCTGATAATAGATCCCTTCGGTGCGCGGACGAATGGCTTTTCCTTCTTGGTGAAGGCAACCTTGTTCTTCCACACTTGTGCGTGAGCAGGAGCCTCTTTGTTGGCCTCCTCAACTGCGGGCCACAGCTCGGTGAGAAGGTCGTCCAGACTCTGTCCCTCAGGAACCCTGCTCCAGTCGGGCTCGATGAGGATCGCCGGCTGGAAGCGGTTCTGACCCACAACGACGGCACCTCTGACCAAGGGGTGGTCTTCCACAGTCTTCTCGAAGCTGACTGGGTTGAACTTCTCGCCGTTGCTGAAGACGATCACATCGTCGCGGCGACCCTTGTACCTCCACAGACCCTTCTTGGTCGGGTGCTCCTCCCACAGGTCCTTGGTCCTCCACTCGGTGATTTCCGGGAAGTTGGAAAAGACCGAAACGTACCTGGGGTCGACGATAGGCTTCAGGACCTGCTCGTACAGACCGTCGCCAGCATCCTCCATGACAACACCAGAGTACGGGTGCCATTCGAAGTATTCCCAATCAGCCGGATCTTCAGGCTCCAAAGCCATCATGAGCGACGCTTCTGTAGACCCAATGATGGAGTTGATACGGGTGACCTTTCTCACGCGGTCACCGGCTTCTCTGGAAAGGGGAGCTCCACCGAAGTAGACATCATCGAGTGTAGAAAGAGCCTCCATGCCCTTTTCCGTCTCGCTCAGCTGTTCCAAAAGAGCTGGGGGGAAAAGTGCACAAGTAGCCTTCCGAAGGAGAAGGATCTCACTAAGCATGTGCTCGTTGAGCGGAACGTTGAGTGGAGGAAGCACGAGAGGGCCAGTGTAGATGCTTCGGGTCAGGGTAATGGTGCCCATGGCGTGGTAGAAAGGAGCAGGGATGAACATGGGCTTGCCATCAGCCGTCGGTCCCATCCAGCCTTCGGAACGGTTCTTGCGACCCGCAGGAGCCTTGATGTATTTCTGGTGGTCGATTTGTGCAACCCAGGCATTCGTCAAGTAGATGGGCTTGGGAAGCCCGGTGCTGCCAGAGGTGTGGATGATCAAGACTTGCTCGAGCGTGTCCTCACGACCTTGGCTCGCAAAGTGGCCATGCTTCTCGCCAAGAGCAACCATCTCGTCAAATGTAGGGACCTGGTGGCCATGGAGATCTTCTGAGTGTTGCTCAAAGACATGCAGATGGTTTTCGATGCCTTCCGAAAAGATGTAGTGAGTGGAATCGGTGCGTTGTAGGAGGTGCAGCTGGGCTTCGTCGGAGTTACGCAGGGAAAGCAACATAGCCTGTTGAACGGAAAGTCAGCTTCAAGTCAAAAGGCTATTGGATGTGCCAAAAAGCTTACCCTACGGTTGGTCTTCATGAGAGCCACGATGATGACGGCATAGCGAACATCGTTCAGTCTAGATCAGTAATCAGCAACATACTTTGGCCATAGACAAAGTCAAATCTCACCCCATGTAAGCGACAGTCTCACGTTGGTCTGGAACCGGGCCAATTGTCCTCTCGATCCACTTGCATGCTCCGTCGATAGCCTTTGCGAACTCGGCGAAGGTGATGGTGCGCCAATCAGCGTGAATGTCGGAAGAACGCGGAGTAATCATCCACTCCCTCGAGGGAGAGCTGGCGGCAATTTCATCGATGCGGCGAGGAAGAGGAGTGTTGGCGGAGGGGGAGTGGCCGGCGTAGAAGTTGGAGGGGGTGGTCTGTTGGATGGAACCCATGGCGAAGAAAACGTCAAGAATCGCGGTCGTGGTATCACTGAAGCTGGAGGTATACGCAGAAGAAGAGAAAGCTGAATGATGATGCTGAGCGAAAAGCAAAAGACGGGATGTTTCTGAAGGTTATATACAGCAGCTCGTGCGAGACAGTTGCTATGTGCGGTTGAAACGCGCGAGACAGCGCCGTCCGTGACGTGCTGGTGCATGGAGCAGTGTCCCAGAGAGCTGGGCCATACGGTCGGCATACTGTGGTGAGGTAATTTTTGGTAGGGTCATTGCCACATGCTTTCTCGAAAAGTCCGAAGGCGGAGAGGTTAGAAGGGGCTTTGGGTGGACAGCTTAGCACAAATCTAGTGCCAGGGAGCACAAGGATGCCATGAGGGTTGAATGTCGGGTTCGGATGAAGCTCGAAGCCGCTAGCTAGTGCACGACGATCGCAGCGTGGACGCGTGGGAAGGGTCAGGATCTTTCAGTTGTCGCAACCTTGGGCGCTACGGCGCTCCGTGATTGGGCGGAAGTAGGACAGTGCAGGCGTTATCTCCAGGAGACGGTGCGGTGGTTGAGCTAGCGCAACGTCAGGGCTCCAATCTCCACCTCGGCCGAGAGAGACGTGATCTCAGAGCGAGGTGTTAAAGACGTCAGAGCCGAAGCCGACAGACCTGCCGGGCCGCCCGAACGCGGGCCGAGCGAAGAAAAGGAGCACAATTCGGACATGCCAAGCAGCACAAGCAAATGGGTAAAGGCTTGGTTGAGGCTGGGCAGATCAAATCCTTCGTCCCGCCAGCCACAACGCAAGGAGGCGCATGGGCCGGCCCGTTGCCTCACGAACCGCCATCTCGTGAGGTTCGATCGAAGCTTCTTTGCGGGACCCACCCAGAGGGGCGTCGTATCCGCGGTCGAGACAAAAGTTGGCCACAATGATGTAGCTGCGGACGGAAGTCGGGGAAGGCTCGCGCGACGCAGAGATATACCTGTTCGTCCAGCCGCACTTTGTGAAAGCCGAGGGTATGCTGTCCGTCGGCATATAGAACAGGCAGTTGGCTCCGTCCTGCCTCTACACCTGTCACCACCCAAACCCACCCTGCTCCGCGCTGCTGCAACCCTCGACTCTCCTCACCGACCCATCAGGACGACGACCGGAAAAAGTGGACCCTCGCCGGCGTCGGCTGCGACGACAAGCGCCGCCCGAAGACGGCTGATACGATTGCTTATGGGCAGAGCGTGAGAACGACGTGATGGGATGCGTGGTGTCGCAAGTGGTAGAGGAGAGGGGTGGCGGAGCGGAAATCTTGTGGCTTGGTCGATCCCGCTGCTGTGCCGCCCTCCGCTAGCCAGTGCCGCCGCCGACGTTGCGGCTGACTCGCTTGTCATCCGCTTATCGCGCCCAACTCGGCCTATCTGGAACCGCGTTTCCTTGCTGCGGTCGCACAGCCCGTTATTACCTAGTTGCAGCCGCCTTGGAGCTGTGCGCCGCGCGTGTCTCCCACTCTTGGAGCGCCCATAATGGCCGTCGTTCGCTCCGTCCGACTCGCACCTCCAATCGCACCACAACGCCCACCATGACCGATTCACCCCCGCCGCACGAGAAAGCGTCCCCTTCCGACGTTCGAGAATCGTCTCTCGAGGCTGTCGCCGTCGCTGAGAATGCCGACCAGCTCCACCGCCGCCTTTCCAACCGCCAGATCCAATGGATAGCCATCGGCGGCTCCATTGGCACCGCGCTGTTCGTCAGCATCGGATACGGTCTGATTGAGGGAGGTCCGGGCAGTCTGTTCATAGCCTTCACGCTGTACAGCTGCATGATGGGCTTGGTCAACAGCTGCCTCGCTGAAATGGTCATCTTCATGCCTGTCAGCGGCTCGTGGATGCGCATGGCCTCGAAATGGGTCGATGAGGCTCTTGGCTTTACCGCAGGCTGGAATTTTTATTTATACGAGGCGATCTTGATCCCTTTCGAAATCTCGGCTCTCAACCTGGTTCTCGGCTACTGGAGTGACAAAATTCCACTCGCCGCCATCTGCGCTGCGTGTATCGTCCTCTATGCGTAGGTCAAATCGGTGTGAAGCCGACTCCCGTCTCGGCTGATCTTGTGTAGGATCATCAACTTGTTCGCCGTGCGCTGGTATGGCGAGGCCGAGTTCTGGCTCTCGTCAGGCAAGCTGCTCTTGATCTTCATGATGTTCGCATTCACCTTTATTACCATGGTTGGCGGCAATCCGCAGCGTGATGCCTACGGCTTTCGCTACTGGCGAACTCCAGGTTCGTTTGCCGAATACGTCACTACCGGCACTCTGGGTCGCTTCGAGGGCTTCCTTGGCGCCTTTTACCAAGCTTCGTTCACCATCGTCGGGCCAGAGTATGTGCAGCTACCTTTACGATGTTCTTGCAATTCTAACAAATACCAGGTACATCGGCATGGTTTCTGGTGAAGCCATATATCCGCGCAAGACGATTAAGCAAGCCTTCAAGACCGTCTACTGGCGATTCGGCTGTTTCTTCATTCTCGGTGCTCTTTGTGTTGGCATTGTTCTGCCCTACGACGATCCCAAAATCAACGCCCTTCTGGGAGAAGGTGCAACTGGAGATGCCGGTGCTAGTCCATATGTCATTGCCATGCAGAACATGGGCATAACCGTGCTTCCGGACATTACCAATGCCTTGCTTGTGACGAGTATCTTCTCTGCGGGGAACTCATACGTGTAAGTTGACTTCATACTTTATTGCACGTTGCCTAATCACCCATCAAGGTATGCCGCGACGAGATCGCTGTACGCGCTCGCTCTCGACGGCCATGCACCAAAGTTTCTCAGGAAGGTCAACCGCCAAGGAATTCCCATCTGGTCCTTCGCAGTCACCATGATCTTCCCCTTCCTGTCGTTCCTGTCCGTGGGCGCGAGCGCCTCGGAAGGCCTCAAGTGGCTGGCCAATCTGACGCAAGCCGCTCAAGTCATGAACTACATCATTATGTGCACCGTTTATCTCTTTTTCTACCGCGCCCTCAAGGTCCAAGGCTACGACCGCAACACCCTCCCTTACAAGGGCTGGTACCAACCCTACACGGCCTATCTCGGATTGCTTTTCATGATTTTGACCGTTTCCACCTACGGCTATACCGTCTTCCTTCCAGGATGGTGGAACACCGGCACCTTCTTTACCTACTACGCCATGGTTTTCGTGTGCATTATACTGTTCGCTGCGTACAAGGTGATCAAACGGTCCAAGATTGTTCGTCCACAGGATGCCGACTTAGTCTGGGAAAGGCCAATTATCGACGCCTACGAGGCGTCAATTGACCCTCCTCTCGGGATTTGGGAAGACATTGGTAAATCAGTTGGACTGAAGAGGAAGATTAGAAGCTCCGAGGATTGATGGGAATCATCCCACATCTCTTGGAGATATGCCTCCTGAAACTCGTGTCAGAAGTATTGACACGATGCTACATTTTTTCTTCGTTTTCGGGCAGTTGAAGTCAACCTCCGGACGCAGATGTTAAGTTCACAAACTGCACAGATACGTTCGGAAAATGGGTTCGAATGTCTACGCAAGCCTGATGCTATTTCTAGAAAAATTTTGGGAAGGCTGGATTCTTTCAATACCGCTGTCGATAGAAACAAAGGCGGCTAGAAGGCAGAGTACCTAGAACGCGCAAGCAATAAATCAATTCGGTTGTCCGCATTGATCGCCTACTTCCCTTCGAATCATGCGTCCCGTGCAGAACGGTTGGTCAATGCCACAGAAATAGGCTCGCTGGGTAGGGCTGAGGTTTCGGGGAGCGGCGGGAAGCGTGCGTGACCCCGCGTTGCTTATCGCGAAACGCCGGCGGCGTCTGCGGGGCAGCACTGATCTCTCGCGACTACATCATCAGCACTCTAATTCGTCCCACCCGCTGCTTGCTCCCTCCTCACCCCGCCCCCTCCACTCCAGCACTCTGTTCACGACTTGAGCGCAGGATGGCAGTCACCGACAATCTCGGCCTGTCGCCCGAACAGGTGCAATTCTTCGAGGAAAATGGATACCTCTTGATCCCGGACGCGCTGTCGCAAGAGACGGTCGCGGACCTCCTGGCCGAGTCGCACAAGATGCTCAAGGAGTTTCCCATCGAATCGCACCCAATGACCAAGTTCTCGACCGGCCAGGGCGAAAAAGAGCACGTTGGCGACGACTACTTCCTCGAGAGCGGCGACAAGATCCGTTTCTTCTTCGAAGAAGGTAACCTCTCCAGCCACATACTCCCACAGCTCCCCCCGCAGCTAACATCTCCCCTCCCTCCCCACTCCACAGACGCCTTCGACGCCTCAGGCAACCTCACAAAGCCCAAAGACCGCGCCATCAACAAGATCGGGCACTACCTGCACCAACTCTCGCCGCCTTTCCGCTCCATGTCGCTGTCGGCGCGCAACGCGGCCATCGCGCGCTCGCTGGGGTTCCGCGACCCGCGCGTGCTGCAGAGCATGGTCATCTGCAAGCAGCCCGAGATCGGCGGCGCGGTGCCGCCGCACCAGGACTCGCCGTTCCTCTACACGGACCCGCCGTCGGCCGTCGGCTTCTGGTACGCGCTCGAGGACTGCACCGCCAGCAACGGCTGCCTCAGCTTCGCGCCCGGCTCGCACCGCACCAGCCCCGTGCGCCAGCGCTTCGTGCGCCTGAAGGAGGCGGGGAAGAGCGAGGCTGGCGGTACGGGCTTCGTCGAGAATGCGGGCGCGGCGTTTCCGCCGAAGATACGCGAATTGAGGGAGAAGAAGGGTGGTGCCGAGGGGCTGGGTCCCGACACGGGGATTGAGAGTGAGGTGGAGTACACAATGGGCGAGGTCAAGGCGGGCACGCTGGTGCTGATACATGGGAATGTGCTGCATAAGAGCGAGAAGAACTTGAGCGAGAAGAGCAGGTTCATCTACACGTTTCATTGCATCGAGGGCGAGAACGAGTACGACCGGCTCAATTGGCTGCAGCCGCCGGCAGAAGGCTTCTCCAAGCTGCCGGTAAACGCATGAGCATGCATAATGGCGGAGCATGCCGCATGGAGAGAGCTGCAAGGGCGACTGCTCACGCGAGCGGCAACGACGGGGGATGGGTAGACATGCTGCCGCGACACGCGACACAAAAAACTTTCCATTCATAGGTGTTTACAAAAAGCTCTCTCAATCGCGCCGACTTCGCTTACTTTCTCTCAATGCCGGCCATCCGGACTTGGAGTAGCACCACCGATCTCCGAAGGCCGAGGTTGCCCTGCGTCCCGAGTTCCTGACTAAAATTTCACTTCTCTTTACTGACCTCATAGCGACTGCCTCATGATCGCCAGATTGATGGATGCATTCGTTTATCCGCGCCGAGGTACTTGACACATTTTGCCGGCTCCTGCCGCCATCGTCGATGTTCGGTATCATCCGGTGTTCTTTTAGCTACATTCGCCGTGAGTTACTTTCCAAGATCTAGCCACAAAAGGAAATTCTCGGCCCTACAGTGGGACAACTTGTACTACGTACAGGCAGGTACCGCAGCGGATGAACGTGGATGTGAAGTGAATCAAGCTAAACAATTCTGGCTGTCGGATCCATGGTCCAAAGAGGAACGGTCACCTGGAGTTGCACGAGAACCATCTTTGCCAGAGCCTTGGCTACGCATTTCGCATCTCAAACAGGGTTACGCCTCTTTTTCCCGAAATATCCAGCTCAAACATCCATCTGTTGAGCTTTAGAATGATTTACACGGAACCTGCTCCGAAACCCTTCGGCTCCAGCTCGTTCCATCGCGCACTCGGTTCCCTCCACGCATTCGGACGCATTCGGGTTCTGAACGAGATTCGATGCGCATCTCGGCTATCGTGAAGCCACCAATCCCAACGCAACGGTTAGTACAGCCTTCCTGCACGAGCGCCGCTGCGAAATGCAGAAGTGCGTTTCAAACAGACAATACGATGCTTCCCAGCTGCAGCCGTCGCCAACGGCAAACCCCGCTTGAGCGGTTTTTGCGCTGCTCAAACGCCTCTTCCGAGGCGGGGCTGGAGGATAAGATTAGATGCTCGGAGATCAACTGACTTGTGACGCGTTCGTGCGCCTTGACTCGGACTTTAGCAGGCCTTGCGACATGATTGGCAGAATTGCAGTGGCACTCTCGTCCGGGACCGACATCGCACGGAGCCGGACTCGCCGAGCAAGGTGAAAAATCTAATCTGATCAGATGCCATCCCTTCCCCATGAGGAAGTTACGGCGTGATGGACCCGACCCTGCGGTAACGACCATGTTCGAATCAGCTGCGGGCGTTCAGCCAAGCAATTTGTCCTGCATACGGGCCCCCCGAATGCGTGAATTTGCGGGCAGGATGCGCCGTGGGCCATTTTTCCTGCCTGTTTTCCCTCCGCAGGGTCGGCTCCACATTATTTGCATGCTCGTCGCGGTGCGGGCACGCCCCATTATTTGTCGCGATTCAATCCTGCGGGAATGCAGTCCTGCCCTGTGGCCCCCGTACATATAGATCTGCCGCCCTGCTGCTAGCCGGGCCTCCTGTTGGCTTTGCTTGGCGTCAATCATCGTCCCTGTCATCCTCAGGTACAACGCTTGGTATCTTCAACTCTCCCAAGGTTGTCCGTCATGGCGGACGATATTCACGCTTCGCCTCCGCGATACGACCATGTTCGCAACAACAGCAGCAAAGCGCAGTTCGAACTCCGCACGCAACCAAGCTCAACTTTCGATGAACACACCAAAGCAGGATCCTCCATCCTCTGGGCCGACAACGATGGGGACAATCGCGAGCATACCCAGGACGGTGTCAAGGAGGTGGAAGCCATCACGCAGACGTGGTCGAGGCGGTCGCTGGTGATATCTTACCTTTTGTAAGAACACCTAGAAAACAGGGCCGTTGAGGAAATTTGCTGATTGGGAGTAAAATAGGATTCTCATGGTCTTCTTCGTGGATTCCTTAGAGCAGCAAATCTCCAACAACTTGCTGCCGTACGTCTACAGCAATTTCTCTGCGCACTCGCTCGTCACGACGGCCTCCATCGTCTCTTCGGTCGTCGGCGCTGTTGTCAAGCTGCCCATCGCGAAGATGATCGATATTTGGGGGCGGCCCCAGGGCTACGTCGTCATGATCGGAGTCGCGACTATTGGTACGTACCTCCTAAACACCAGCCAATCGTCTCCCATGCGACTAACGCGGTTCCTGCAGGCCTCATCCTCCTCGCCGCCTGCAAGAACGTCGAGACGTACGCCGCGGCGCAGGTCTTCTACTGGGTCGGCTTCAACGGCATCGGCTACGTGCTCGACGTCTTCATCGCCGATACCTCCGCCCTGCGCAACCGCGGCCTCATCTTCGCCTTCACCACCACGCCGTACATCGCCACCACCTTTGCGGGGCCGTCGGCCGCGCAGTCCTTCCTCGACCGCGGCGGCGTTGAGGGCTGGCGCTGGGGCTACGGCGTTTTCGCCATCGTCGTGCCCTGCGTCACGACACCCGTCGCTCTGATCTTCTTGATTAACAGAAAGAAGGCAGTCGATGAGGGGAAAATCGAGGGGAAGAGTTGGTGGCAGGATGATGAGCGGGGGTTCTGGGATAGCGTGAAGTATTATTTTGTGGAGTTTGATGGTGAGTTTTGGTCCTTTTCTTTTGCATCCTTTCTGGCTGCTTTGCGCAGCGGGGACGACGGTGATGGCTGACTTTACATCGCAGTCATTGGCATGGTACTCATTTGCGCGGGCTTCGCGCTGCTGCTCCTGCCGCTTTCGCTGGCAACGTACCAGACGGACAAGTGGCGCTCCGCATCCATCATCTGCATGATCGTCTTCGGCGGGCTGTCGCTCATCGGCTTCTACGTCTGGGAGAAGTGGTGGGCGCCGGTGCGGTTCATGCCCTTCCACCTGCTGACGGACAAGACGGTGCTGGGCGCGTGCACCGCCGCGAGCATCTCCTTCGTCGCGTACTAGTGAGTTACCTCGTATCTTTTTTGATTTGAGTGGGGGCGCTGATCGGAGGATCTACCACCTATAGCTGCTGGGACTATTACTTCACGTCCTACCTCCAAGTCGTCCACAAGCTCGACATCTCCATGGCCGGCTACGTCGGCAACATCTTCAACATCGGCTCCTGCTTCTGGGCCGTCTTCGTCGGACTGTGAGTTTTTTTCCCCCCTCCCCCACCCCCACCCTCTCTGACTTGGACCACCAGTGCCATCCGCCAAACCAACCGCTTCAAATGGTGCGCCCTCATCGCCATCCCGTGGATGATCCTGGGCACGGGCCTGATGTGCTACTTCCGCAACGGCGAGTTCTCCATCGGCTACATCGTCATGTGCCAGATCTTCATCGCCTTCGCGGGCGGCACCGCCGTCATCTGCGAGGAGATGGCCGTCATGTCGGCCGTCGCGCACGCCTCCAACACCGAAACCGGCGGCGACGGCGTCGCCGTCGTGCTCGCCCTGCTCTCGCTCTTCTCGGGCATCGGCTCCGCCATCGGCCTCGGCGTCAGCGGCGCCATCTGGACCAACGTCTTTCCGGTCAAGTTGGCGGAGTATCTGCCCGAGGACCGGAAGGGCGATGTCGCGGGTTTGGTCGGGAGTTTGGTGTTGCAGCTTGCGGAGCCGGTGGGGAGCGAGGCGAGGATTGCCATTGAGAAGGCGTATGTTGTTGCGCAGCAGCGCATGTGCATTGCGGCGACGGTCATTCTCGTTTTGGCTTTCCCGTGTGTGGTCGTGTGGAAGAACTTTAACCTCAAGGATGTCAGGCAGGCGAGGGGCACGATTGCTTAATTCGTGGAAGAGCGGGTAATCTGCAAGAGAGTGGGGATGCTCGGCCCCTCCCAGCGCTGGTGATCGGGGGTAGGACGGGAGAGACGGAGGCCGGGGAAGACTCGTGTGTGTGTCTCTGATTCAGTGTTCCGAGCTCTCTCTCTCCCTTTCTCCCGATTCGTCCTGTGAGTGAGAGGGCGTAATGACCGTAACGAATTTCTCTTTTGCTTGTACGTAAATACGCACGAAGAAATATACCCATGTCGCGTTTTTTGGTTCTTCTTTCAAGCCACAGTGGGTTTTCTGAAGATTAGTGCCCGTGACGCATGTGAAAATCCCTCTACATGTGTAGCAGGGTCGACAATTCGAATAGGCACATATGTGGGGCTTTGAGATTGTACAGAGACGCCCAGGCTGTAGTCCTCAACTACGGACGTAAAGTCGCATGCCAATACCTCTGACGAGACAAGTTTGGGAGAGGGCCTTGTTCGCGTGCGGTCAGAGTAGCAACTGGCAAACCCACTATGCAGCAGCCTCACTCGTCATTGGCGCGATCATATTAAACCCTTTTTTTTTCCCCTCTCGTTCTTCTACTCATTAGCCGCGATGACCGGCGCCGCACGACGGGCTGAGCTAGGCCAGGCTCATCGATGTCCGGGGCCCCCAACCACACTGTCGGGTCGCAGCAAATCTGCCGGTTAGCTGGCGTGCGGATTTTCTTTCTTTTTCTCGGCCTCACCCTCCGATGCACGCAAGGAGATTTCCCGACCGGAAGGATGAGACGGAAGACACCATGCACATGGGACAAGAGCTCCGTAGAGACTTTTTTGGGCTGAGAGATAGCAAGGGTGCTTCGGAACTCATGGCTGCGATTGGCAGCTAGCGCCGTACCTTGCAGCAACGCTCGCCCGACGTTGGTGGGCTTTTTTGTGGCTTGCGGGCAGGATTGCTTGGGGCCGCTGCAACGCTTATGCACACTGCCGGCCCGAGATGATTCTCGATCGGCCGGGGTACATACGTACGTGCGAAAGGACGGGTGGGGGCGGCGGACGGGACGTACCGTTTGCTATGTAGGAGGATGCTGGGGATGTTGGGCGATGCCGGCGCGGTGCAGGGCGGCGCAGCGCAGCGCGGGGCTGGACTGGGCTCGGTTTGCGTTGACCGGTGTTCTCGGTGTTCTCCGGCTGTCTCCTGCAATGCGGTGCGGCACGCAGCTGGGATAGACCTCGGGAGAGCGGGGATGCTTGGTGATGAGCGGTGCAGGTGTGAGGTGAGGCATGTGGGAGTGAGGCGAAGGGAGGTATTTTGTGGTTCTGCTTGCTGGGGAAAGAGACGTTTGAGAGTGTGCTTGGGGATCGGTGGTTGTATGGACGTATCGTTTAGTGGTGTTTATCCTGTTTGCTCCGCGACAGGTTCGTTGCTTTGAGATGCGGAAGTTGTGAGTCCGTGAGGGCCTGCATGTACGGCTTGGTCTGTGCGGGTTGCTGGTGTAGGCAGCGGGGTTACACGAGCAGCGTAAAGATACCTTGCGAGTGACTGAGTTTCGAAAACTTCATTCCCAAGCTTCGTGATGTTTCAGAGAATGCAGCTTGCCTCTGAAGACCGAGAGCAACGCGTAAGTCCGAGCGGGGTTGGTGTGGTTCCAAAATAGTATTAGTCGTTGTTTTGAGTCCGTGCGTTTTACGTAAGCTAGCGCGTGCCATTTCCAACCTCGCCCCGTGGTCGCGCGCTCTCCCCTACGACTCATCCACCTCATCCATCGCGTCGCACCCCCATCGTCATCAACTCGACCTCGCCGCATCGGCTGCACCTGTCACCCGTCTCCCTGTCGCCATCCCAGGCTCCCTTGCACCTCGCACTCATCGACTCCGCCGCTGGCGGCTGCGCTCGTCGGTCGCGCTGTGTTCCCAGCCACACCGCGTTTCCACCAACCTACCACCACCACCTCCCCATCGCCATCCACCCTTCCGTCTGTCCCCCATCCCCGTTTTTTGATTCTGTCAGCGTTCCTTGATGAGTTTCGAGATGGATGGACAAGTGGTTTCGCGGATTGCGATGCCGGGCGAGTTTGGGTGATGCGACCGTGTCGGACGCGTCGCCTTCAACTCATCTCCGCCACTCGCATCCGTGGCTCCACTAACGCCCCCGAACAACTACCGGTAGAAACCGCAGTAGCACGGTTCCACGCGTCTGTCTTCAAACTACCCCCAAAGCCTCTTTGCAGTGGTCCGGTTCTCCATCGCGAGGACTACCCTCAAACGCTTTGCAGCGGTCGGTCGCGGACAGGCGCCGGGGCTTACTCTCGTCTGTCTTCAAACTACCCCTCGAGGCCTCTTTGCAGTGGTCCGGTTCTCCATCGTAAGGACTACCCTCAAAATGCTTTGCGGCGGTCGGTCGCGGATAGGCGCTGGGGCTTGCTCTCAGAGCACTTTAGCGGTCCGGTTTGCTCATCAACGCTCCGAACTACCCTTGGATCGTCTGCAACGGTCGCGTTCTCAGGCGCTGAGTTGCGATCTGCCCCCGGCTGGGTCTTGCAGCAGGTCAGTTCTCCAATGCGAGGACTCCTCTCAAGGCTTCCGTGGCGGCCGGATCCAATTGGCGTGGGGAACTATCCTCAGATGATCCACAGCGGTGAGGTTCTTGTTGGTGTGGTGAACTACCCTTGAGTGTTCTATCGGTTTGTTGTAGGCGTAGATGCCTATTTATGCAGCTGGGTGTCCTTTTTCATTATGTAGCGCACTAGGTCAATATCGCCTTGGTAGAGTAATGGAGGCTTGGGTCTCCATCGCTTCTGCTCGGGCAATTTGTCTTAGTCCTGAAATACAAATCGATTCCAGAGCAATCACTTGCTGACTTCTACAATGTGCAATGTGTAGTGTCCCGCTCGTTTTCATGATGGAAAGTGAACGGTTTGACCTCCTGGACTACGTCAATGAGCAAGTCCTAGCAGAATGGGTGGATGCCGACACGTGTGAGACTCGCACTCTCGGATCCCTCTCGACTATCAACAAACAAGATGCCGGACTATCCTTCAGAGTTGGACTTGATGCTTCCTTGGAACAAGCATTCATGCGATTCTCGATGAACGTATCAGTGCGGGTATCCGGACGGCCGCGCCGAAGGCAGCTCCTCCTCGTCCTCCCGCTCCACGTCCTCTCCTACAAAACGTCCGCCCTCGAATATGACATCCTCCGGACCTCAGACATCGGCGAGTCTGCTGCGGCAGTGCACGACGCCGGCTTCTCCGACTCCGGCTTCGTCCTCCGCGCCCAATTCAGCCTCCAGGAACCCGGTTACGTGCTGATGCCGAAGTCGAACGCCAAAGCCCTGCGGCCCAGCACCTCGACCGCCGCCAGCCACCTCGCCGGCATCAAGTCCCTCTCCCAGGCCCGCAGCTTCACCCTCTACATCAAGCCGAGCGACTACGCGCAGCAGGGCATCCGCATGATATACGAGTACCTCCGCAACGACACGCTCAAGCAGTATCCGCTGCACTGGGACGCGCTATACGGCGATCACGGCGCCCAGCCCGTCGACTGGTCGCTGTGCGAGCTTCACGGCGGCGACCGTGGCGGGAAGGGCAAGGCGCCAGAACTCTGCGGCGATGCGGCGGCCGAAGAAGATGACATCGAGCCTCCGCCTCCGTACGTGTCGGAAGTGCGAGATAACTACGACGACGAGGAAGAAGCAGAAGAAGAAGCAGCAGCAGCAGCGCCGCGGACGCCCAGTCCCCCACCCTTCGCTTTGCAGGCGCCTTCGCCGTTTGCTTTCCCGCCGTCGCCGGCGCTGGTCCCGCCGTTCCTCCTGTCACCGACGCAGTGCAGCGGCAGCTCGCAGGGAGCATCGCCGGAGGTGCTTGTCGAACGCAGCGTCACACATTACGATTCATCCTCTTCGGCGTACTCGTCGCCGCGCGAGGTGCTGTCGGCGGCTGCCGCGGACCAGCTATCACAGTATGCCGGCTCCGACGTGTTCACCATCCCCGCGACGCCGGACTGCTTGCCGGAGATCCGCGTCCTGCTCGAGGCGCAGGCGGCGGCGCGGGAGAGGGAGAGGGAGAGGGAGAGGGAGAGGGTCCAGGCAGCAGCAGCAGAGGAGCTCGGCCGCAAGCGCCGCGCCACGTCCTCGCCACCGGCCGCGTCGTCGCCGAATGCTGGTGGAAAGGTGCGGCCGGAGACGAAGCGCGTGCATGCGGCGGCTGATGATGATGAAGACGAAGAAAACCACGACGACGTGCAGGGAGGCGGCGGCGGCGTCGATTTCCTTGCTACAGCCGCCTCGGCCCTGCTGTCTCTCCACAATGCCCCGACGCCGCCGCCGTTGTTCCCGCCGACTGCGTCCTTCCCGTCTTTCTCGGCGGCAGCGCCCTACGCCGCGCTGCAGTCGAAACTCTTCCCCCAACTACTCGACACCGACACCTCCCTTTTCCATCTGGAACCGGAACCAGCACCAGCACCGCCCTCATCCCGGCCCCCACCCACCACCAACCAAATCGTCCTCCCGCCCAAACCTTCATGTTCCTCCTCAACCCCCTCAAACAACCCCCTCACCTCCACCCTCTCCACCTTCCTCGCCCACGCCCTCGCCCTCAACCCGCGACTCTACTCGCACCCGCGCCTCTCCCGCCCTCTCCTCGCCGCCGGCGCCGCCGCGCGCAACCGCGATGCTGCAGCGTTCGCGCGGCTGCGCGCGCGCATCGCGGCGGAGGTGTTGTGGGATGCGGAAGGCACGATGGACGATGAGAAGAGGGGCGAGGAGGGCGAGTGGTACGTTGCGGACATGGAGGCGCTGGTGGGGTGGATGCTGGAGGTGGATGCGGAGGCGGATGTAAGGGTGTGGGAGGAGCTGGTGGGGATGGGGAGGGCGGCGAGGGGGGGAGATGCGGAGGGGTATAGGTGGAGGAAGGGACAGGTGCTGGGGGCGGTTTGTGTGGGGTTTGGGGAGGTGTGATGGATATACCCAAGTAGACGGGATTTGTTATGAATATATACATATTTATTAGTGGTTATGGAAGACGTTGCTTGTTCGCTATCTTGGTAGCTCTGATGGACTGTTGTTTGGTGGAGCTACTCGTATGTGGCGTTAATCTTGCCAATGCAACTCGTCTATCTCGCTTGTTATTTCCTCTAACATTTCGAGCGCGCTACACTAGTCCCATCTTCGTTCCTGGCTCGCTGTTGTGCTGACGTGGAGGGCACAACGGTAGGATTGTCTGGCCAAGGTATATGAGTCAGCAGCCGCGAACGAAGAACAAAAAAATCAAAACGAAATGTCTCATTGACTCTTATCCACAGTTCATCCACGTATCGCTGCTCGGAACCTCGGTAATATAAATTCCAACAACGCAGTCATCTTCCGGCAATCTTCCTTTTCACCACGTTAAGCATTTATCAGCCTCTACCAACAGAATGCTTCTTCAACTTTTGCCATACATTCAATGCATGCTAAAAGCATCTATGAGCCCTTATGGGGCCATAGCTTTTACGCTTCTGGTAATCCTTGTTTCGACTGTTGTTACCCGATCCGGAAACATATCCAAGACGCGTAGGGCGTTGAAACACCTACGCAAGGTCGGAGTAACTACCAGTAACATGGCGGACCAGTACGATCCCCAATCGGACTCACCAATCCGCATCAAGGTCATCTACATTCATCCCGTCAAGTCCTGCGGACCTATCGAGCTGGATCGCGCCTTGCTCACCAAGGCCGGCTTCATGTACGACAGATGCTTCGCAATCGCAACGGAAAGCGTCAGGGTAGACGCAGGACCGGAATGGCGATTCATCAGCCAGCGCACCAAGCCACAGATGTCCCAGATCAAGACGGAGCTGTGGCTCCCCCACAAAGACAGCAACCCGCACGACCCCCTCGTCCAGGCCGGCGGCTGTCTCGTCCTGACGTTCCCCGACCCAGAACCTCCGAACTGGATCAACCGCCTCGACGCACTCCTCCACACCTGGACGACCCCATCCGCCCCACCACAGTTCTCCTTCACCGTCCCGCTCCAGCCCACATCCACCCAGCTCCACGCCTTCAACATCCGCCCTCGCGCCTTCGCCATCCACTCCCGCACCGCCCACGGCCTGGACCTCAGCCCCCTCCCCTCCATCGCCGCAGCGCTGCCCAAACTCGCGCAATTCCTGGGCATCCCTGAACGCCAACCCCTCACGCTCCTCCGCTGCACGCCCGACACCCTCGTCCGCACCAAGACGGACCTCGCCCCGCTCGCGCACATCGGCTCGCCGTCCGTCCACGGCTACACCGACCAGCAGCCCCTCAACATCAACAGCCTAGCCTCCGTGCACGCCGTCTCGGCCCTGCTGCCCGCCGAATGCCGCCCGCTCAACGCGCTGCGGTTTCGCGCGAACGTTTGGATCACCGGCGCGCCCGCGTACGACGAGGAGACGTGGAAGCGGTTCCGTGTTCGGCCGAGGAGTGGGGGTGGTGTGGCGCCGACGATATGTGTGGTGTGCCGGACGTCGCGGTGCACGATGCCGAATGTGGATCCGGAGAAGGGGGTGTTTGATGCGGAGGCGCCGCTGCCGGGGAGGAAGAAGGGGAGGCCGCAGCCGAGCGCGACGCTGGTGGAGTATCGGATGGTGGAGACGGGGAATGGGGCGGCGCTGGGGTATCTGGGGATGCATTGCGTGCCGGAGGATCGGAGCTTGGAGGAGGCGGGGGAGGAGCGGGGGGGAGGAGGAGGAGGGTTGTGGGTGGCGGTTGGCGATGAGATTGAGGTGCTTGAGCGAGGGGTGCATCTCACTGGGTCGACGGCTAATGAGTACTAGACTTGTTCTTCTCGCTGGTAATAGCTCGAACTACTGAGCCTCTAAATGTATATCAGTTGTTGCAAGTATTTCCCGACAGGCCAACCCCTACATCCAGATTCCAGACTGGTCTTGAATAGAGGATCCTAATGAAACCACAACAAGTAATAACAGAAGAGATCAATGAGGCTTCGTCAGGATATCGAAGTGCACGGAAATCGGCAGCCAGCAATCTTACTACGAAGACCACAGGCCCGAACCAGCCTTCTCTTTTCCTCAATGATGAAGCTACCCATCGAGGACAGCTAGATAGTCGTCAATGCTTGTGCGGCCGCGTTACTTCTCATTGCTTTGTCGACAGTATCCTTCCTCTGGCATACCGGGGACGGAAATAAGAACTGGCGCACAGTCATGTTGAATGGATTGGTCAGGCTGTCACCCTCACAACAATTGAGATACGTCCTGCACTTTCAATTCGAGCTGTAATGGTCACTTCAATGCTTTTTTCAGACTTACTCAAGACTGATGGCGATACCTTCCTCTATAAATCGGCAGCCTTTTCTCTCATGCGCCATCACAGCATGCACCTCTTTCTGGCCAATTCTCCAAACCCCTGAAAAGGAGAGATGTTCCTGTATTTACCTTGGAAAAATTGTACATACACGTCCGGACGATAATTTTATCTACCCATGACGTAAGCAAAAATAAATTCACGCTAGCCATCGGCTGCGAGAGGGGGCTGTAGTAGAATTACTAAAAGAGTAAGGTGGTTAGAAAGAGGAATTTACTTCCTCTCTATTATACGAAGCGGTTCTGCAAGCTACTACTATATAAGACAACGACCTTTTTACTAGGCTAGTTTATACTATCTCTGTTCTGAATGACATACAACCTCTCCTTGTCTACTAAGATTGTGATAAGAGTCACTTTTCTACACAGTTTACCTCCACGCTCTTGCTTTTGGATATTCGCTCTGGAAATCTTCGTGGATATCCAAAGTGCCTCTTGTCTCTCCATGTACGACATCAGAGGCACCTGTACATCATTGCTCCATTCACTCGTCAGTAACTGTTAAGGACTGGGTGTCTGTGGTCCTCTTGGTCCGTTAATTGTGAGGTCAGAAGAAAGAGTTAAATCCCTCCATGTCACGGGTGGCACTGTGGCAGATTCGCGCAGCAACTATCGGCTGAACAATTTGCAATAAAGGCACAGACCGAGATCTAATCTATAATGCATGAAGCCAGATCCGCAACTTCAGCCTGTGTTCTGTCCCGGGTGAAGCTTGATGGGGTCACTTGACGATGGGAGCTGAAAGCTTTGGCGGGTTTGGAAAATCCCTCAAAGCTGACGCCAATCTCCTTGAACCTTGCATTGAGGCGTTGAATTGACCCAGCCTCACTCGTATATTTATCCGAACAACAGTCGGAATTTGCAATGTATGTACATACAATATAGTCCAGAATCGATATGCGGGAATTCTCCAGAACTTACTAGAAAAGAATATTCGGAGTCCGAAAGTATCACAGATAAAATATCTATATCTGTATAGGCCAGTTAGTTTCTGATTTCAAGTTTATGCCAATACTCTTGCGCCCTGAAAAAGCCTGCATGGGAGCGTGATGCAGTGAGTCAGAAAACTCATTTATAGATAATCCGAGGTTCGGCGATACACGGAAACTAGATTGTTATACAAGCTTTGTCAGCACTGTGCCCTACTCGGAAGAGCTAGCATCCCCGAACGAGGAGACAATACTATTCGTAGCCCCGCAATCCTTCAAAAGCCTCATCGCATAAATACTATAAGCTTACCACCCTTTTCAATTCTATATCTCCTCCATCCTCCTCATTCCTGCCATCATCATCACTATCATAATCACCATCATCATGTCCAAGCCGAGCATCCTACTTATTGGTGGCGCGTGGCATACACCCGAGCATTTTCGGCCCCTTCGAAACTTGTTGGAGAAGGCTGGATATGCCGTCCTCTGCCCCCGCCTGCCAACCAACAGCCTCTACCCCCCGCAAGACGCACTCGAGCAAGGCGTCAAACTCGTCCGCACCCTTGCCACGCAGCTGATTGACGAGGGTAAGGAGATTATCGTCCTGATGCATTCCTATGGCGGCTACTTCGGCACCGAGGGCTTAACAGGCCTTGGCATCAAGGAGCGCGCTCCCAAGGGACTGGCCGGCGGAATCAAGTGGTTGGCGTACATGGCCGCAGGCCTGCCACGGAAGGGAATGGGTGCGACCGACATCGAAGTCCCCATCTTCGAGGATATCGGGAAAGGCGGCGGCCCAGTCGACCCCATGTCAATGGTATTCGAAGTATGTGTGTCCGAGTGAGAGAAAGGAAAAGAGACGTCCCAGAGAGTAGTAGTACTAACAAAGCTCAGTTCGATCTGGTTCTCCTCCCCAGGGATCCCGTTGCAATGTTCTACCACGATGTCCCAGAGGATTTGCGGAAGCAGGCTGTTGCGGATTTGACTGGTTTTGCAAAGTGGGGTCTGATGGCAAAGGTCGACAATGAGTCGTGGCGCAACATCGACGTTGCGTACTTGAAGTGTACAGATGACCGGGCCCTGCCGTTTCCTATGCAGGAGAAGATGATTCGGGATGTTCAGGAACTTGGGATTGAGGTGAGGGTGAGCAGTTGCGACTCGAGCCACAGTCCGTTCTTGAGCCAGCCTCAGACTGTTGTTGACTGGATCGAGGGCCTGACTGCTGTGTAGAGTCTGGAACTCTCTGGCTTGCAGAGGGATCTTGCTCAAATCCGCTCTGTTTGTGTACTATTGGGCTGGTATTTGTACGATAGTTGTAGCCATGATTCCCCACTCATAAATATTCTTGCTGCTAGAGTGCTACTAAAGTTTCGGCGTGTCGGGGAGGACTGACAAAAGAAGGCTTAAACAGGATACATTCGAGAACATATGTCTTATTATTCTCGTCTCGAACCTGGTTTCCGATCTCCTCAGTATCCTGTGCATTCGATTTAGTGTGCAGTCACAATTTAAAGGAGAGTATGGGAGTCGAATATTGTGAAACTCGAAAAGTAGGCTGCCCTTAGAGTTTATTTTACCAGCTACCTTCGATGTAAAGATTGCTCCAAGGTGAGATGGTCGAAAAGCTACAAGAATACTCCGCATTCTGCATGGTGCAAGCCCGGAAGCCGTCACGCGGACCGACAGCGCAGGGCGTTCACCTCTACACTTGGCCTGAGTAGGCGATAAAGTCCTGCTGCTCAGTGGATAATTGATATTTGTCCCTCTTTACGTGTTGCGAGGGATGCAAATGACTCCACTCCTCCATACAATTGTGCAAGCAGATCCACGTGCGATCTATGCTAGCCAAGATAACAGATGTCAAAGCAGTCAACACGTAATATATCAGTAATTTTAACGACGTGTTCCCGTCCATAAGCTTTCCGCGTATGTACCCCACTCTTTCCTATATAGTACCAAAAGGACTCAGTCACATGTTGACTACAAAAGACCTTGGCTGCAGCAGCGGAGACTAGTTTTCCCGCGCCGGTGGGGCATTTAGGCGGCAACAGGCAGCGCGCGGCGCAGCGTCACACTTCTCCATCTCTCCGTTTGCCCAAGTTTTGTCGTTTCTACACATCCCACAACCCAGCAAAAATTCCATGGCTGATTCCGCTAAGGGAGCAGAAGCATCAAGCTCTGCTCCGCTTCCACTGCCTCCCATTCCTGACTTTAATGCACCTAACCCTTTCGACAAGTACGTCGTTCCTGCACTGAGCCCACTCAGACTCGCACTATGGGGCGAATCGGCTATGATTCACCTTGGTGTAAATATCTTCATCTCTGTAAGTTCATAATTCTGCAACATGGCCTTCTCCTACTCTCCGAATCTGACCAAAAATTCAGAACTACATGCTCGTGCCTGCCGATGACGACTTTGAGGAAGCCGCACAGAAACTCCTTGAGGCTAGATTCAAGCCTGCCCCGTGGTCATTTGGCTCAACCATCGACCCTATGCGCTTTAAAGACGATGAAAAGTTGTCGAAGATCCACCGGGACGTAGCACGTCACTTCGAGGAGCTCGACCGCAATTCTGTCCGCTTCAACCTACCAGATGCTGCTGAAAGGGACACCAGGGTCGTGCTTATCCGTAGCGCCTATGTCGGCCTGTGCCCACCCGCTGATGGAGCCGAAACGGTGGGATATACCCAGTACAAAGAGAGCAGTCTCTATTGTCCGGAAAGCGCCCTCCTTCTCAAGAGCTTTGTTCGAGTATACCTGAATCAGTTCACCCCTGGTCAATGGAAAAGTACTTTGCACGTCTGGTGCATAACTTACATGTACTGTCATCTCATGTTGGAAGAAGATATCCTTGATGCATGTGAGGATGAAGAAGTCAAGGCGTGGTTTAATAAAAACATCAAGAGAGGAGAAGGAGGCGTAGATCGGACAACCGTATCGAAGAGAGTTGGAAGAAAGTGGAGGAACACTGCGCGAGAGGATCTATAGAATATATTCAGGCAGCGTAGAATATACACGCTACTAGTAGCTAACTAGCAACTAGAAAACAGTAAACGACGAGGGGTGGACATTGTAACTCTATGAGATGAAATACATATTTTTAAGACGAGAATATTAATCTATACGCGTAGTCGTTTATTAAGGAGATAGGTTTAGACCGCCAGAGCTAGATTTACCAAGTACCCGATTTAGATTCCATGCCTGCTCAGTCATCATCGCTATCGTTATCGCTATTGCCACCGCTATCGCCACCGCTCTCGTCTTCGGCTTTCTTCTTCTTGAACAAAGGCTTCAACAAAGGATGCACAAACACCCAGATGACTCCCATGTGGAATAACGCCGAGAAAGCAAAGGCCATCCAATGAAGTACTATCATTGTTACCCCTGGCGAAATTTGCACTGCTGAGTTCGTCATCTGGGATCTGACGAATTTCAACACACCATCCGTTTGCTGGACAGAAAGAGCGGCTGCTAGCGTGCATGCTGATGCAGGCCAGAGAAAAGTTTCGGTCATGACTTTCCATATAGGCGCTTGCGAAGGCGTTTTCCTGGATGCCACTGCCCAACCGCAAAAGGACAAGGACCCGAAAAAAAAGGCCAGCCCTCCTGTAGCAAGGGCGTGTTGCCATATAGACTGGATCTTGAACGCAAGAGCAATGAGAGAGTCCGCGGCAGCATCTGGTCTGCTGAATCTTGTCGCGATATCTTCGAAAAGATAGGCTTTACCCTTGGGGTCGCGGGTACCGTAGCATGCTATCTGCTTCTCCACATGGACACAAATGCCTAAAGCGTATAACAACTATTAGCGATTGCTTCGCAAGCCAACACCCTCTATTGAGAAAGTGTAGAATGGTAAATATCCTCTCACCATAATATCCGACGCGTACTTCAACGCTATCGTCGTTTCGCCTACGCAGACTTGCTAAAAATATATTCGGAACGGCAGGCGAGTCTGCAGCGCAACCGACCAAGGGCATTACTAGAGCGCGTTAAATGATGTTCAAGAAGCGCCAGAGCGGGACTCAGTGGGCCTCTTACTATGGAACATTATGGTACATGCCCCTATAAAGATGAAGAGGGCCACCAGAGAGGCTTTGACAGATGGTTTCTCTAAAAGCTTGGTCAATATGTAAGAAATAGGGTAGAGGCCGTCGCTGCCAAAGATCGGTAAACTTACGCATCTCTTCGTTTGGAAAGGTCTAGCACGTGTTTTTGAAGGCTATGGCGTGTCTGATAATATTGCGTATATGGAAACTGTTCAGTATGAAAAAAGATGTTGAGAGAGAGCCTTCTGCCTTGCTTCGTCTGGTGGGAATGAAGAAAAGGTTGATATATGTACCAGGTTGCAGTAGCCTACGCCTTCATCACCAGTGGTGAACATATGGCTTTCGAATTGGTCTGGAACGCCTTAGTAGCCGCGCGCGTCCCTTTTCACGCTTCAAAGATGACTGTATATGCGGTTGAAATGGCTGAACCTCTGAATCAGGCGGCTACGGTGTTGGTTGGTAAGACTGTAGTCACCGCGGTTGTTACCACGGGCTATAAGACCGATGAAGAAGTATGCATTCTATTTGATTTATCGTAAGAGGCAATAAGATGGACTTGATGAGGCTTAAACGGCCATAAACTAGGAATGACCATATCGCAAGCCTTCGGCCAAATCCTGAAAGTTCTAGACCAACTCCATCGACGCTCACCGTTTCTACCTCTTGTATCCAACCATACTCCTTCAACCGCTCGAGTAGCGCGCGCTACTTTTTCGGGAGCCTTAGGTTTACAACAAGACACAGGATAGTCCCAGAAAGAGGGACGTTGGTGAGGCACAGAGCTGGTCCCTGTTCGGTAGGACTCCTTTGACTTAGTACATCCTTCTCGTCTTATTCGATTTGCTGTTCGAGTTCTTATCACACGAAGCGATGAAGCTCTAATGAATCTCGCGCTTTGAGAAGCTCAATACAGTTCTAGTGCTCTTTTACAACCTTCTGCCGCGGGCGTGGATGCCTAACCTGCTGTGCCGCCACCTCCTTAAAGGCGCCGCACCCACACGAAAGCGCTCTTGAGCTTTTGTGAAAAGGCTTTTGATCCCAGATAAATGTATGATTCACTCATACAAATGCAAAAGAGCCGCCAGAATGACCTCACTCACTACTACATCAGTGGACGATGGTGTTGGATCTCGTGACCGCGCCGCTTCCTTCTGCGCCGCAGCAAGCGCGACGAACAATCTTCTTTCCAATCATGAGTAACGTAGAATACCAACAATCAGTATGAGGGCGGCTGGAGCTGTTTCTATGACGGGCAGATATTGGCCAGATATTGCGAAGTCGTTCTGGGCCGGTACTTCGATTTCGCCACAACCGCCACACACTGCACGCGCTGTATGGACACCGACAGGATCACTAAAGCGCTTAGCGAGATACGCATTGTGTTGGACCGCATACCATGTCGCCGCACATTGAGTCCTATGTCCAGCCCTACGGTAGTGGACCCAGACGCCAAAATCCGCTTCACCGTGCGCAAGGACCCAGCGGGAAACAGCAACAACGGCTACAAGGCGGCGTACTCGTTCAAGGATGCCATCGCGATCAACCCGATTTCCAAGAATTTCACCATTTGCTGGAAGAAGTTTCAAGAAAGAGTGGCGCGCATATTCTACTATAACAGAAGGCGTCGTTTGGGACATGGAATCTGTACTGTCACCCCTGACGCTCAAGGTCATGGTTCTCAAGAAGCTGACTTTGCAGCATTGGTGAATTCAGAACTGCGTTTGCCTTAGTACTTTTAGAGAATCGTTCCAATTCTCATTGTTTATGACTTAGGCCCATAGACATCTTTCCAGGATCTTTGCTCTAGGCGGCGCAGTCTATGTAGGTACTCCAGGAGGCGGCACTTTCCACTACGCCGCAGCCACCAACACCTCCAATCCCCGTAAACGCCGTTCAACTATCCCTGCGAAGCAATTTGTATTACAATGTCCTCTTGTTCTATTGGATGAGACGAAGAGATATGTTCAAGTAGTCTTGGTGGCGTAGGCGAGCCGTAATCCTTCGACCGAGCCGCGCGCCTTCTCGAGCTAATCATGTCACAACATCCGAATACTCTCTATTGGTCGGAGTGTTGTTCCACCTGTTCAGACTTCAGTGAATGGTAATGCAATCCGTGTATATAAGGATAATCAGTCCCCAAGGAATTCTTCAGTGCCGAACAACACCTCTGAAAGCCTTACCAACACCTCAACATGGAAATAACGTACAGTAAGCATTTCTACCTTTTTCCCCCGGACTTCAATCAATCCAAATATTATCTAAAACATAGGCTACAACGGTATATGCCGAGACCTTTATCTTGAGAAAGAAGAAGGGCGATTAATAAAATCTGCCACCACGGTCTTCATTTTACATTCTATTACGAGAAAAAGATGCTATTTTTGTTCCAAAAAAAAAAAAAACTTTAATGCACAATATACCGGACCCCAATAAATCCAAGAAGGTTAAAAATGCTACGGGAAAGTAACAAGAAGAGAGTTCCTGTTCAAGCCCGTATAAACCCATAATTCTAAAGACAACAGAAGACTTATAAAATAGCGGTTCTCCAATACTTAAAGGGAAAGCCAACAAACAATAAGCTTAGTACCCTAGTTCTTCTGGTACGTCCAAAAACGAGAATCTTGAATTTAACGGCTAACGATAAGTATAACAGATAATCCTACATGTAATACATGAGGGATAGATGCTGGAGAAATAGCCAAATATATAGCAGATTTATAGCACAATCAATATAAGCGGTCATTGAGAACGCAGATTGGCCACCCTCTTAGTCCTCACATCACTTATAAATGCACCCACAATCCAACTCTTCATTCTGCATATTCCCAATCAATTATAGCGTTGGCTCAGACGCTACAACTTCCAGCGGATGTTCATAAGCGAGGTTGGGATGCACGGTCCACTCGTATGGACGCCCCCAGCCTCAATGGCGCCAAGCGGCAGTCGACGGGGCTGTTCAGCGGCGCAGTCACCCAGTTTGCGCAGCACCGGCCGCCCGATCTTCTACGGCGCGTCGGTTGTGAGTGTTGTGGATCGAGATGTTATCGGTCCGAGGCTGGAGGAAACCGGATCCTATGTTTACTTTCTACAAGAGTAGTCAGACGGATTGGGCAGATCGGGGTTTGGCAGCGAGTTGACGTTTGACACGGCCCCCACATTTTTTTTTTACTACGCCGCACACGACGCCTTCTCCACTTCTGCCTGTTGCTGCCTAACAAGAAGCTACCTTGCACGAAGCGTGTGTGCGGATGGTAAAAATCAGTTTCTAGATGGCACCTGGCATAATCCTGTGTGTGCGCTTTGCTCCCAAAGTAAACTGTCGGAGCGTTCGAACCATTTGCTCGATTGCGCTTTAAATAATATAGAGAATAGCAAGTCTATTTCTCCCCAGTTCCGTGGTTTTTTTTTTTTTTTTTTTTTTTTTTTTTTAAAAAAAAAGCATAATTGAAGGTGGGGTAACGCCGGGTCTCAGTCCATAAACTGATCCTCGCCACCATTTTAGAGCCTAGTATGATCAAGAGACTGCAAATAGTGTCTAGACCTCCGCGCGTGTCAGGACCATGGGTGCTAGGCCTCTGTCTGGGGAACAGGCCCGGCAACTCAGCCTCACACTCGGCTACACTGCACCTTCAGCAGGAAGCTGTGGAGCTTCACCACGGCATTTAGGCATTCATACCGTTGCCTGGCTTGATTTGCGCCTGCTCAATCCCATAGGCAAGCGCAGGAAACCTACTAGGTAGAGAATATCTCTGTTCCAGGCTCCACCGCTGCACTGCGGCCTGCCACGTCGTAGTCATATGGCAAAAGCATGTCCAATCAAAAGTGATAGGATACGCCAAACGCCATGCCCATAGTAGCTGAGGTAACAGAGAGTTGTCGGCTCAGTATCGCAGAGTCGTTCTGGACTGCATTGCCAAGGCCCAGCATGCATCATCTTACCTTGCTGGTGTGATACGTGAAGCTTTGCAATTGGGTAGTAGTCCCTAGCACTTAACACTGCGGGCCGACACGGTTATACTTACCTTACAGCTTGAGCCGCAGAAGTAGTATACCCTGATCCTTCATGGCCGACACCCCCCATAACTGATGAGCCCGCGCATATATAGATCATCACCTCCAATTACCCGAAAACATACACTCTATCTCCATTACCCGATTGTTAATCCTACGAATTCGTTTCATATCCTGATTCTCGTCTGATCCATTTCCATTTATCTCCTCCATCATGGACGGGGGAACGATTGCCGCTGCCGCTAGTACCATCCACTATGCCCTCAGTACTAAGGGTGTTGAGTATGGTATAGTAGGAGGATCGGCCGTATCCCTTTTGTGTGCTCACTACGGATTGGGGCAACGGTCCACGAACGATATCGACCTAATCATCATACCCGATCGCGAAAAGAACATCGATGCCTCGACCATCTCGAAAGCGCTCTACGAAGAGTTCCCGCAGTACTTCACAAAGATCGACCAATACGGAGTCCAGATCCCAGCAGTCCTGGTCGGTGGAGAGCCGGGCCACGCTGAAGTGGAAATCTTTGACATCGACGCGTGGCCCCATCGACGGCAGTACGACTTGCGCGACCCAGACAACGACCGCGTGACTCTGCAAGTCAACCAGTGTCCCATCTCGGTCCTCAGCCCGCGCTGGATTGTCCGCGAGAAGATTCTCTCGCAGCACCAGCGCCAGGGTGCCCAGAAAGAGAAATCAGACATCCTCAACATCAAGATGCTCCTCCCGCTCCTCGACGACGGAAAGTTGAAGTTAGACACGACTGAGCGCATCGATGCTCTCAATGCCCTGTTGGCGAAAGAGCCCGACTTGCGGTGCCAGCTGCAGGAGAAAATCGTTTGCCCGGCAGTGTTCGATCCCAAAGTGGGCAACCCAGAAATCTGAGGCGAGGGACATCAATATTACTCCCGCTAAGATTAAAACAACATCATCTTGAGCAATAGTCACACTGATTATCGCTGGGTTGGGAATTCAACATCCCCAAAGAGGACACTGATGAGGCCCGAGTTATGCGCTTGTTTTTTTTTTTTTTTTTTCTAACCGTTGTCACTCGTTTCAATGTCCTACGCTTAGTCTTCTCTGTTTCTGAAGACTTCTATATACTCTACCCTATGCGAACATGATCCCACACAGAATCAGCTGCATGAAATGCATCGATGTGAACCTTTCCAATCCCTATTCGATACGCAACATTGTCCCTCCACTCAACTAAGAGAACATTATACAATGGATACACCTTTCGAGCAAAGCGGTAGAAATCCCACTGAACATACCCCTCTGCAATATGACCACGAGGCCTTTTTACTGACGCTTTGCTGGAAAGATTTTCCTTGGGTGAACAGATGTTTCCAAAACTCTTTGGGTCCCACTTCAGGGGGCCCACTTCTGATAACATGCGGTTTTTGCTTTCGAAGAGCGGAGTAGCCGGGTTCTGTTCAGCTCTCGAGAGAGCAATAAGGCCAAGCTGGTCTTGTTCGACTTCCAGAACCTCGAAAGATTTACTCAGCTCCACCGCACCGGCCAAGTACCCCTCGGAGTCTCGCAGAAGTTTGAGTGCCTCGTCACCCTCACCATAAACGTCTTCAGTGCAGAGACGAAGTGAGGTCGCATCATCGTATTGCTTTGTTCCAGACATGACGACCCGGATCCTGTGCGCCATCATATTGAGACAACGGAAACGATCAATAGGAGTATTGGTTTCTTGGGCCGGTGCCCCTAAGTTGACTGGGTGTGGAAACTTGATTCCCGGTGCATCAGGATGCTCGTACACATGTTGGGTTCCCGACCAGTCAAGCCCATGGTTCCACTCATTTGACTGCGCCTTGGAGAATCTCAGATCTTCAGAAGTCCATTCCACAAAGCCTTCAGCATTAACTCCAGCTTTACATAACCATGTGACAACTGATATCGCAGGTTCAAGTCGGGGAGAAGGATACCGGATTTTGCCCTTCCACCCCGCCCAACTCCAGCTCGGAAACCCGGACCGCCTTAGGCAAACGGACGCGCCCGTGTCTTGGAGTGGTTTCGCCTTCAGGCTGTTCTGATTGCTAGGGTCGGGGTACCAGAGAAGAGCTTCATCGATTTCCGCGATTGGTAAGTTGAATCTGTGGGTTGTGGACGCTCCGGCGCGGAGGTAGTCGAGAATGCCCTGGAAAGCAGATACTATATCCTTGTCATACGTCATGTCTCGCGCCGTGTAGCCCTCGACTGCATTCCGATAATGGTCCCATAGTGCTCCGTCTGAAAGAATTAATTGTCCTATGCTGCTGTGGGTGGAGGCCTCCTTTCGCCAGATATACTGGTCCTTATCGGCAGGTGCTTGAGGGCTCAGCTCCTCAAAGTAGACTCCATGTGGACAGATGAACTGGAACTGTGTTTCATTCACCAGTAACAACCTGCAGGACAGCTTCATTTCCTGATATGTCCACCCGCGAGTGTTCCATTTCCCGTTTCGAGCTTCGGCGAAGGGAGACGTAGGATCATGAATAAGTTTCGCGAGGCGTATGCCTTGAACAGTGTGCACTTCCTGGGATATTTTACGAGGTGAACTTACACCCCGTAACCCAGAATCTGCGTTTGTTCCTACGGCGTCTACGATCGTGAGGGCGGCTTCGTGGTAGATTGTGCCCATTTGCTTCAAGGTATCATGAAGCACACTTGGATCGTCCTGAAGGATGCATAGGGAGTCGACCCAGAGGAAACGGACGTCCAAATGCTGTGTGATCGTAATGGCATCCATGATCGTTTGTGGTAATTTTACTTTTAGCAATCCCCCAGGGCTTTCGAGAAGTTCTCGAGTTTCGTGCGTGTATCTGATTTGAGATGTGCCTCCCCAAACGTAGCTTAATGCGGTGTATCGGCATTGCCCAGATATTTTGACCACACGATGCTCTATCACATCTATCGCCACAAGGCCTTTCATTTGCCGCTCGTTTGGAATCATCTCATGGCCTTTCTCGCATGTTTCAAGCCAGTCTCTGGCTATGTGAGTCTCCAATGCAAATGGTTTCAGAATACGTGAATTCGCCGGCTTGGGCCCAACGGGCAGGTATAACATACTTGTCGATGAGCCTGCAAGATGGATCTTGATTTGCTTCCCTCGGCCAGTTTTGGAAGCTCCACTGTATATGCCAAGATTGGCACTTCCCCAGTACAGTATGACGAGTACATCTTGATCATTCTTCGTGCGAGACACAATCCTGCAGAAACTGCATTCGCTTTGCTGCTGGAAATAAGAAAGTGGTCCAAGCGGGAGCCCAGATAGGCATTCTGAGACGCTTTTCAGGATCCAGTTGAAGTCGATGGTCCGACAACGCTTGCACAAGTATGCCGGATCTGAGATTGGAACGTCCGGAGGGTCTTCGATCCACCAACCACAACCGCATTCAGCATCGCGTCGGCCACCCATCCCCTTCCGGACTTTCCATTCTTCATCCCATTTGTACTCATATCTTGCATCGGCGAGAGCTACTCTTGTGCTCTTCGTCAGATCTTTCAGGGCCGTCCATCGACTTGAAACTTCCATCGTGCTCGTCTCCGAATTGAATGCGCTTTGCGTTCGGTGTGGATTCTCGTGCGGATCCAATCCTCGGGCTGCGTGGAGATTATGTTGAGATTGTGGATTGGAGTTGATGTTCACAGGCTAGCTTGCGTCAGAAGCTGAATTTCCCCGCTTAGCTTCCGCTTAGCTTCCGCTTAGCTGCACGCGTGGGGGGGTCAATTACATAAGCGTCTACCCGGGAGAGGACAGCAGAGAGAAATGTTTGCCGCGAAGAATTTCTGTAGTGAAAAGGCTGCAGCTGGAAATATGTGATTCTTGTGTTATCATTTACAGGCTTCCTCCAAATTGCTAATCCCCCTTTTAAACTATTACTCCCTCCAGATAATATCCACTCTCACTTACCATCTTTTTTGCTTGGTGAATACATAGTCGCTCCAATACATACTCATGCTACACTCTATGGCTGTGAAAGGTTTATTGTTAAAGCCACCATCTTCGAAGTTCGGCAGCGATTCGTCGGAGCATTTCGCGTTGTACAAATCAGCACGAGAAGCTAGAAAATGGAGGTACACTAAGCTCACTTCCCCGCTCTGCTCTTCACACTTTGTCTTATGCTTCAACATTTTCTCGCCACTCCATCTACCATGAACGGAAACTCCTCCGTCAGCACCACACTCGCAGCCCTCAATCCCGATAGCTCTCGCCACAACCACCATAGGTTGTCTCAAGATCCTCCGTGGGATTGGGGTACCTCGCCTACCCTACATGAAGAAATAAGCCGACAGCATACCAACGACCCGGCCGACGAAACGGTCAATATCCCTTTATGTGACGTAGACAGGAGATCCCAAGTGACAGACGGCGTCACCCATCGGAACGCAGCGTCAGCAAGACCTCAATCTGATAGCAGTGGCACTCCAATACCGTAGTGATCCCTGTCGCCACCGTCAAGTCACACACTACAGCGAATTCCCTCGTGGACCATGCAAGTCGTAAGCCTCATTATCGCGATTCTCTACTTATGTGCTATCGTAATGATTCTTCACACATATGAGAATAGAATCCTTCCAGAATGACCATATCACATTACCATCAACGCCCCTGTGGCTACATTTACGACCATTTTTAAGGGTGCACTGATTATGCCAATAGCGGAAGGTATTATTCAGTCCAAATGGACATGGTTTATTCAGCCACAGGGATTAGCTGATACACTTACAACGACTGGAGGTCTAAAGGGCTTTGAAGCTTTTCGCTTATGGCCTGCGGGAATGCATTTTCCGCAAAAATGACATCTCGCATGTGCTCGCGTACACGCCGCGTTGGCACTTTTGCTTTTTCCCATCGCAAAGGATGCAACACGGGGAACACGGGAAACACGGAGAACCATACACACGGTAACAAACGGGGCGTGGGAATGGCTCTCTGTTGTCTTTCAGGGCGTCAGCAATCTACCATTTCGCACGAAATGCTGATGCACCCTTGCTCTGTCTCAAACAGGGGTAATCCATCGATGGTACATAGTTAAGCTCGTCCCTGCGTTCGGGAATGCACGCAATTCGGGCCTTTCTCCCACTGCGCTATGGGTGCGATGGAAGATAGAAGATGGCTCGTGCTTACTGTTGTCTGTCTGGTTCTTTCTGTTGACCTCCCGATAATATTATTTCACGCCTACGTGAAAATCAAAATCGAAAAGCGGGTGTTAGCGGACGATTTGGTCATTGCACTCGCAGATGTGAGTTACTCCGCATACCTGCATAGTTGTGCAATGTTGATGCATGTGCAGCTACTCTGGATAGGTTACATTGTATGCCAAGTCGCTGCATGCATGAACGGGTTTGGCGCGCACGCAGCAGATCTGAGCAAGGAATTTCACTACATCAACTCAACACCAGCTCGCAATGGCGACCTCATTGAAGCCCTCCGCGTACGTCTCAGCCAAATGTACCACAGATTTGCTGTCTGTATAATTCTCTTCATGCTATCCGTTCGCACTTTTTCATCACACCCGCTGACCGCCTCTCACCCAGTTCTGGTACCTGACCACCCTCTTCCACGTCCTCTCCAGCGCCGCTGCCCGCATCTGCATCGGTCTGGCATCCGTTTCTCGCAAAGCCTTCCCCTCGCGCCGGCGGCTCGTAACAGTCAATCTCGTCAGCCTCGCTCCCTTCCCATCTCCTTCTCTCTATAAAGAACATCTCCTCACTCACCCTCCATCAGATCGTTTCCACCTCCACCAGCATCCTCTTCTTCTTCCTCCTGCTCTTCCAATGCACGCCCATCTCCGCCTACTGGTCGCGCGACCGCGCAGCCGCGCATGCATCCTGCTACACGGCGCAGCTGGCGGTGCCGTGGTACGCGTTCCTCGGCGTGAGCATGGCGGCGGATGGGGTGTTGATGAGCTTTGCCGTGGCGTCGGCGATGGGGATGAGGCAGGGGGATAGTGGGGGGTTGGTGGGGAGAATCGTGACGGGGTTCTTTAATTTATTCGCGTTCGGGTGTGTATACAGACGTAGTGCCCATTTCTTCCCTTCAATCCCGGATCGCTTTATCCCTTCCCCCAAAGTACCACGTGGGCTGGGCTCATTGCAGGCTGACTTACCTCTCTGCCAGACACGTCGTCGCCACAGCCATCCAAATCACCTACGTCCCCGGCTTGACCAACCTCGACGACGTCACCTGTAAGCCAATTCTACCTCCTCGCCTCGCCTCGCCTCCCCTCCCCCCACACGCACATCCTCCACACAAAACCCCATCTTAACCCCACAAACCCCCACCAACAGGGACAGCCACCCCCTTCGCCCTCCCCTTCCTCCTCGGCCCCTCCTTCGCCCTCCTCGGCGCGCACGCCAGCAAAGTCGCGCCGATCGTCCACGCGCACCGCGCCAGCCTGTCGCCCCACAACACCACCGGCGCCAACAGCATCATCAAC
The DNA here is from genome assembly GCA_009801085.1 of Lasiodiplodia sp. COLG20. Taxonomy (NCBI): domain Eukaryota; kingdom Fungi; phylum Ascomycota; class Dothideomycetes; order Botryosphaeriales; family Botryosphaeriaceae; genus Lasiodiplodia; species Lasiodiplodia sp. COLG20. The sequence goes on from VNWV01000040.1 coordinate 63,148, forward strand.
CGCGACTCCCTCGTGCGCGAGATTTTGCGCGAGCAGAAGGAAGAGAGGAGGAAGATGAGGGAGAGGAATGGGAAGAGGACGAACGACGGGGGAGGAGGAGGTGGTGGTGGTGGTGGGAGGGGGCTGATTAAGCTGAGTGGGCGGGAGGGGGATGGGGATGAGGATGCGGCGTTGGCGGCGGTGGTGGAGAGGGGGTTGGCGAGGTTGATGGAGGAGGAGGAGGAGAGGAGGGGAGCAGGAGGGGGAGGAGGGGCTGGGGCTGGGGCTGGGGCTGGGGTGAGTGGTTGCGGTTGATCGTCATGCTGTTTTGGTATATGCGTTTAAGAAGAAGGTTGAGGCGAGTGAATTGTTGTTGCTGTTGATCGAGGGGCTGGAGAAGCGGTTTACTTGTTAATGGATATATGGTCATGATGATTGGATATAAGGTGTCGCGGATGGGCTGTGCGCTGCGCAAGATCTGAAACGATTCTCAGATCTGGTTCTGTAGTGTAGATTGATGTACGTTACTGGCGTGGGTAGCTAAGACGCCGTGCTACTAGTGGTTCCTCGCGCTAGTTAATCGTACTACCAGTGTTCGCTTACGTTAGTAGTAATTCGCGCGCTATTATACGGTCAAAAGTCAGTTTCTAATTATACGAAGAAACATTGCAAGGCTAGTCACTTGGTACTTCTAAAGTTAGTGATATCACGAGTAGTAGTATCTAGGCAGAGATTTGGCAGCATCACTACTACTTGCCGTCTCCCATCTGCCGTGCAGTGAACACGAATGGCTTGGCCCGTCCCGACCCACATTATCTACCATTCAACAAGCAACCTCAACGACAACGTTGAACCCTTCCATCCCACCCTCCTCAACCCTGCAGAAGGAAGCAGTAGCCCCGAGCCGCCTCCGTCGCCCCAGCACATCTAATGCCTCACACTCCACAAAAAAAGTAATCAAGCAAACACAGCGATCGTCGGTGCCGTGCGAGGCGCAGTAGCAGCGCTTGGCGATGACGTCACACACCGACCCCCGTCCGCCTTCTTCTATTCGCACACGCAGTGGTAGTTGTACGAAAAAAGAAAAAAGAAACACGAGGCTATTGCTTGCCGCCGCCGCAACCACGCTTGCCGCCGCCGTGCTTTTTTTTTTTTTTTTTACGTATTGTTTCCGCCTCACTTTGCGCTACCATAGGCGAGTTGGGCGGCGCCACTGTTTCAACCCCCCTTTCGCACGTCATTCTTGGGGGCCGTACGTACGTACGTACGTAGAGAAAAACAAAAAAGCTGGGGTGCTGGAGTGGCAGGCTCGTTGGACGCCGTACATACACTAAATGCAACGTGTGGAGTAAACTCCGCAGCTACTGCTCATCTTAGGGCCCAAAGAATCAGGATTTACTGCCTACGGATGGAGGATGATGCTAGCAACGATGATGATGATGAATGGGAGGCCGTGCATCCATCAGCAGCATAGCACCCCCTTCTTTAAGCGAAGAAGTCTTTCCGTCGGACTTGTCCGAAGCAATGATCAACCCATCGTCACATCCTATCAAGAAAAAAAGCCCGTTCGTTTGTCAAACGTAAGCCCGAGAAAGCACCGCCGCACCGCCGCGCGCCCGCGCGCCCGCAGCTGTCTCCACTTTCGCGCCGCGGGAATTATGCATGAAATTAGAGTTGCCCGTTGTGTCTCAGATTCAATCATAACGTCGCGTGTCGATTGGTTCGCTCATTAACACAACACAACAAATAACTGCCAATCAATAGCCTTCAACCATGTCGTGCAAACATACATTCAATTCCACCTCCATTAGTTAAAACATCTATGTAGGCAACAGCCACTGAACAAATATCCAAAACGACATTCATCTCCTCCTATCCGTCGTCGTGGGGGTCGCAAAAAGACAATGCGCCGGCAATGCAATGCAATGCACCAGACCAGGCTCCAAGTCTTCCCAATAAGCAAAAACGCCCTTCACTAGCGCTTCCCATAGGACAACGCAATCGTAACGCCCATGTAAATGCGTCCATGTACACACAGTAACGCCGTCCCCGCCCAAACACAAAAACGAAAAAATCACGTCTCCCACCAATGCTTCTTCCTAATCTGCCCCACCGCATACCCATCCACAACCCCCCTATCCGTGCTCCTTGCCGGCAAATGATACCCCCACCTCCTCCTCTGCTCCCAGAACCACCACTCCCCCAGCCGCCGCGCCAAGTCAGCCCACGCCGCCGCGTCATCCCCATGGCGCGCCCGCACGGCTTTCACCATGGCGTCGACGCTCCACGCGATGAGCGGCGCGACGGTCTGCTCGTTCGGCGACGACGAGAGGTCCGTGAAGCGGATGGGCAGCGTCGAGCACAGCGGGAAGACGAGGCGGTAGGGCGAGTGGGACTGCGAGATGGCGAGGAGAGAGCCGCCCGGGTTGATGGTGGAGAAGTGGAAGGGGTGGGTGTTAGCCGAGACGTTGGTGGTGGGGAAGGAGGCGTCGATGAGGGCGTTGGGAGCGTCGTGCGGGTGGTGGAAGTCGTAGGGGTCGAGGTAGCGGTCGTCGTGGTGGGATAGGGATGAAGAAGAGGTGTGGTTCAGCACCGGCACGCTCCACCGCTGCTCGCGGATCATCGAGTGCCCCTGGTAGCGCGGCAGCAAGCCCTTGGCGACCTCGCTGCTGGCGTCGCTCAGGCTGTCCGTCTGGACCAGCAGGTCGAGCACGGTGGGGATGATGGATGTCGGGGTGGCGGCGTCGGCGGCGTCGAGCTGGACGCGGGGCAGGTCCGGGTGCAGGAAGAGCATGGGGATGCCGAAGTTTGCGATGTGGCCGTTTTCGAAGTTGGATTTGCAGTCGTCCGACGCCTTGAAGGCCAGGCCGTGGTCGCCGACCATGACGACCAGCGTCTCGTTGAGTGCGCCCTCGGCGTGCAGCATGCTCAGCAGCGAGTCCAGGTAGCCGTCCTGCCACTTGATCGTGTTGAGGTACGATTCAAACTCGTCGGCCTCGGGCGCAAAGCGGCGCTTGGCCATGTACGTCTCCTTGCCCGGCCACGCCGCCGGCACCGCGAACGGGTGGTGCGTCGTGCTGGTCATGTGCGAGACGAACAGGCGGCGGTTGTCACGCTTGGCGTTGGCGAACAGGTCGCGCATGTACGGCAGCGTTTCCGTCTCGGGGTAGCCGAAGTAGTTGTTGCGCGGTTCCTTGGGCGGGTAGTGTCCCGATGCCGGGTCATCCAACGTGTCGTCCGTCACAAAGGTGCGGAACCCCATCTGGTCATCCAATATGTACTGAGAATCGAACTGGTCCGTAACAGACTGCACATGGGCCGTATCCCAAGGCCACGACAGGAAGCCATCTTCCTTCTTACCCTTGGCCTGCTCGGCCTTGTTGAGCATGCTCAGGATCTGAGGCAAGCACGGCTGGTACATGTGAGCCCGCACTTCGTCAGTGAAATCGACCGGCAGGGGCTCCATGCCGCAAAGACTGGTGATCAAGCTCTTCAGCGTGTACGCGCTGCCAGTGACAGCTCCCTGAACATTGATTCCGCCCTTGGATCCAGCAAACTCCGACGCCCAAGCTCCCAGATGGCCGGTCCCATTGAACGCGGCATCCTCCTCAAACCTAGTAGACTCGCCGGTCAAGAAAGAGGCCGTGGTGGTAAGATTCCGCAGTTTCTTGTCCAGCGTCTCAGCGGCATCGGGGGAGCCGTAGGACGAAAGGATGGTGTCGTAGGCATGGGTGCCCTTCTTGAACGGGAACATGTCCTTGCGCGTACTTTCCAGTGTGACGAGAAGCACATTCTTGATGGTCGGCTTGTTTTGCTTCAGAGCGGTAGTGAGAGGATCGAACAGGCCCGCGTCCAGATTGGACAGCTTCATCGGGTCACAGGATGGATCGTAGTGGCCGTGAGGTCCACCATGGGGAGGCGGCGGCGGCGGCGGGGGTGGTGGCGGCGGAGGAGGACCGCCCTCCTCGTCCCAAAACCAATCATCTTCAAAGCCATCCGGTGGAGGCGGCGGCGGCGGAGGATATCCAGGCGGTGGTGGGCCGTGCGGCGGAGGTGGAGGCGGAGGAGGCGGGCGGTGGTGGTGACGTCGGCGACACTCGTCGGAGGGCGGTTTCCAGTCCGGGGGCGGGGCGTGGCCAAGAACCTTAGCGTACTGCTCAAAAGGAAAATCGACGCGGTGGGTGGGATGCGGCAAGCAAAAATCGGCGTTGATGGGATTGAAGAACAGCGACTCAGCCAGGGTCACGGGCAGCGAGCCGGACATGTGGGCGTACGGGGCGCTGCGCGGGCGGACGCATTGCAGGATCAGCACGGTGACGGCAGCGGCGATTGCTGCGACGGAGACAGTTGCGCTCCTGGGCAGCGACGGGATCTGCTGGCGGTCGGACTTGCTGGATCGGCACGGTTAGCAGCCATTGTGAGACACGAGGAGGTTCCTGTTGGCAAATAATTAGACTCACCTCGGCTCCACATGGTCGGCGCACGGGCCGTCGAGCTGCTCGTATCCGCTGAGCTGCGACTGCCCTCTGAGGTAACGATGCATCTGCCGGAACGAGAGACCAATTTCGACCAGCACCCGGCTGATGGCAGCGTAGAAGCGCCCAGCCACCAGCCACGCCACGCTGGAGAAGCCCAGGATGATGAAGGCGAACTTGGGCAGCTCCGACAGCAGCATCGCCAGCCCCGCCGGGTCAGTTGCAAGGTTGCCGGCCGCCATCCACTGCACCTCACCACCAGTGGTCAGGTAGAAGGAAATCTGCGACGCCGACGTCGACGCCGTGAGGAGGCTGTACAAAGAATGTCAGTCTGGGCTCCTCATTCGCTGCAATCGTCAGGGTACCCACGCGAGAAGGCCTCCGAAGATTCTCCATATGCGGCCTCTGTTGGGACGGTAGACAACCAGGCGGCCGAAGAGAATGAGCAAAACATCGGGCAGCAGAAAAGTCGGCGTGTACAGCAGAAACAGCAGAATGGGCAGCGAAGAGCGGTGGCTGTACAGGTGCAGCAGCTTCGCGGCGAAGGACGAGACGAAGAAGAGGGCGAATTGGTCCTTGGTGCGCAGCAGGACGCTGAGCGGCCATATGGACGACGGCTCCATGGTGGTGAGGGAGGGAGCCGGGCGAGGCACGCGAGCGGCTGCTTGATCCGTCTGTCTGGTGGGGGGTCGCGTGCTTTGCATTCCAGTATATATGGCCTTGCCAACCCGCCCTTCCCTGTTGCCAGGGGCTCGGCGGGATGGTGCACCGTGCAGCAAGGCAGACAGTAGAGCAGCATCTTGGAGGATTTGGCCGAGCGCGCGCTGAGCCGCCCACCCGCGGGCGACCCGCAGAAATGCTGTCGCTGAAACCCTAACGCGCTAATTACGGGCGGTCGCCCCCGCACGAATGAACAAACTACTTCCTCTCTCTCCCATTCCTCCTCTCCTACCCCTCGTCATATGCGAATCGCGCCTGTGCTCCTTCGACCAGAGAAGAATTCGCTAAGGCCCCTGCCCAGCCTCCTGCCCAGTCTTGATCAGCACGCAATTCCCACTACACCTCTCTCCCCTACCGGCGGTCAGCCAACACTCACCTGGATATCGTCGTGATCGACTCGAAAAGGACCACCAGCAAAATCGCCCCCAACACCACCTTGACCACCAGCATGTCGCAGAGCGCAACACCACCATCGCGTTCGTCGTTCATGCCCTCAACGTCGCACATCACCTTCGCCACGGTTCCGTGCTGCGGCCGGTCGTCGTCGTCGTGAAGCTGTTGCGCCCCTCCGGACGCGCCTCCGTTCCGTGATGCTTCGGCCGCCGTCTCCGTCCTGACGAGCCGCTCCTGCTGCAACCGGTTCTGGCGCACGTCGTCGTACAGCTGCCACGCCGCCTGGAGGTCGGACCGGCCGTCGATCCAGTCGAGCCAGTGCTCCAGCTGCGCGGCGAGCCGGCTGCAGGTGTCGGCGGGCGCCTCCATCGGCGGCGGTTGCAGCCAGAAGACGCGTTGTTGTTGTTGGCTGTTGCTCGATTGCCCCACCTTGCTGTCGTTATCGTCCGCTCCCGCCGCCGCTGCCAATGACAACGCCGACGCGTTTGTCGTCGCGCATCTGCATCCGGTGCTGCGGACCAACCGAGGCGGGGAGGCTTGGCTCGGCGGCGGCGCCAAGGCTAAGAGGTAGAGTAGGGAGATCGTCGTCGCGATGTGCATGGTGGAAGTTTGAAGGAAGAAGAAAAGTAAAAAAAAAAAATGTGTGGGAGAGAACCGGGTGCGGTCTGTGTGTGCTCAGAAGAGAAGGTCGTTGCGACGATGGGCTCACACTCGGACGGGGATGTGTGTGTGTATTTAACAAAGAATCCGCCCTTCTCATCTATCCCCTCCTCACCTCCGAGAGGAAGCCGGACAGGGTCTGGTGCGGTCGGCGCTTTTTTCTGGGGCTTCCCGCCAATAATTGCCTCACCATTTACCAAACACCCGAACGGCAGATGGGCGCGCGACTTGGGGGCGGAAACCGCCTCGTACGGGCCTGTGTGGATGACTCTCTGTTTCTCCACGGCCGCATGCGTGCACCCCCCGAGCGGTCGGGGCCGTACGAGGGCGCGAGCTAAAAGGCGTCGGCGGCTGGCTAGACCGCGCCCCGCGGCCACCACGGGAGTGGTGCCTGTATGGTATGGGACGAGAGTGCGGGGGGGCTGAGCAAAGACACAACGGACCTACCACAGGCCCGGATAAGCTCGACGGATAAGTCTTAGGGGTCCAACTCTACGCGAGGGGGAAACACTTGGCTTTCTCGGGGGCCAGCTTGCCATCATGCGGCCCAGGGATGGCGCAAAGGTAAAAAAGCCCGCAGCCAAGGGCGAGCTAAGAAAGCTTAGCAATGTCCAGATACGAATCAGAGGGAGGGTTTGGTCCGAAAGAGCGCAGATCTCCGTGCGCTACAAAGCTTAGCAAGGCTTGTATGCAAGCTAATTTGGCGCGGCCTGCGCCTCGCTCCCCCGGGCCCCCCGTTATTTGTCTGTCTCTCTCTCTCTCCCCCTCGCATGCTGCAGAAGTGCGCCTCGTACTGGCATGTGTGTCCGCGGTTGCTGCATCATTATTAGCCACGTTGCATCTCTCCACCGAACACGAGGCGTTGTCTTACGTCCAGAACTTACTACCAACAAGCTCCGCAGGGCCCGTGGGAACCGGAAACAAGCTTATTCCGTTTGCGGCAGTCGACATGGCCAAGCCATTCGTGTGGAACATCCCGCGCTGAAAAATAATAATAATAATAATCAGCGCCAAACGGTGGCCCCCCCCATTCCCCCAGGTCTTATCCGCAGTAGCGTGACACACAGCCGCAGCCGCCGCCGAATCGATAGCGGTGAGTAGTGCCGTTTTTTTTGGCAGCAAGCCCTGGTGGCTGATGCCGTCTGGCGGAAATGTCCCGCGCGGATCGACACAAGCGGCCCGCGGAGAAGGGAGAGATAGAACAACAGAGAGACCACGTCGGCTATGCCGGCCGCTAGTTAGGGCTGCGTACCTGCCGTTCGTTCCATGTGAAACTCACTACCATCCACATCATCCGCTCAGTAGTCATTAGTCGTCGCCCCGAGAAGCATCCGCAGCCAGCTGAATCGTACAATTCCTGCAGCAAGTGGAGGTTCGTGTGTGCTGGTGTGATCGCCGCCCGTCTCATCACCATTCAGCTTGCGCCTGTCACGCAGCAGTCTGCCTCGTCGTCTGAAACAGCCTACGCGATACGATACATACCAGGCGCTCTGATCACCGACAGGACACGGCGCGCGTGCGTGCAGCTTGAAGCGTGAGCCAAAAAAGCACAGCCAACTCGAAAAAAACACGCTGCATGATACTCGACTCGTCAAGGCCGCCTTGTGTAGTGGCGTGTCAAAGAAGCGGGAACCTCGCCATCTCTGCCAGAGCCCGTCTCGACGAATGAGACATTGCGGCGAGGGAGGGGCGGCGCTAAGATACTGACTGCTGCCTACGCAGTAGTAGCAGTTGGGTAGGTGGCAGCGGCAGACTAGTGGGGTCCGGCAGTCAGCAAGCCGGCAGCAGCGAGACCCCAGTGTGTATATGGGATGAGGGGTGGTTGACCTTTTCTCACCGCTGTCACCCTTTCCTCCCCTCTCACGGTCCCCGCGGGGCCCGCGGCCGTGCCCCCTTGTCCCCCGTTTGGGCTTTGCTACGTCCGAAGGTCTAATTGGCCGGGTAGACTTTCCCCGTTGCAATTGAACCTACCCTGTTGGCCTAGTGCGTGTGTAGTAGGCAGTGCAGTAGTGTGGAGCCCGCAGATCACAACCTCGTAAATGTTTGTCACAGTCGTCCACTTGGATTCTCCGCATACGTGATGACAGGCTGGCTTCCTTCGATCGGCATCCTGCAGCTTATTTTTGGCTGTGATGCTTGTGTTCGGGGAAAAGCTTTTTGGGATTTGGGTACCTTAGCACGGTGGCTGAGCCCCGAGATCGAGTCAGTGGAAGAAGGACGAACTCAGTGCTGACAAGTGCCGTGGACTTGATCCTGGTGTGCCGCGAAATCATTTCTCCGTTCATTGAAATGTCAGGCGTTCGCTGGTGATTCTTCGCAGAAAGCATTAAGGTGACAGAGGTAGATGATAGATCAGTCAGTCCCCCACAGGCCAGATGCGATGAAATTGAGAGGGGTCCAGAGCAGTAGAAGGTCCTCTTTGCTGAGGTAAGCGAGAAACGGCTCTGCTGCGCTGACCGTTCTTCCGAGACATCTGTCGCACCGCCGCCGACCTTCCGAGCAACGCTGCTCACGGTTTCCCGCATCAGGCTCCCTTGCTATGTCAGTAGCCCGCAGGCCCGGATCAGATAAAACTTCGATTACGATCTTTCCACATGGTATGATACTCGACCAACGGGGAAAAAAGACAACCCAGTCCACCGGAAATCGCTTCCTCAAACTAATCCAACGCTTCTTCACCCAATGCTTTCTCTAATCCTTCTTGAAAAACCTTGCGAACTCCTCGTCTACAGATACAAGCGTCAGTCTCCGGTCCACCCGCAAAATTCCAAGACATCAACCCGAATAAGGCAGGGGTTAAGGGGGAAGAAGGAGAATGGAGGAGATGAACTCACAATCAATAGTCCCATTACCGTCGACATCGGCCTCCTTGATCAGGTCGTCGATCTCGGCATCGGTGAGGTTCTCGCCAATGGCCTTCATGACGTGGCGCAACTCGGACGAGTTGATGGTACCCGAGCCGTCGCGGTCGAAGACGTTGAAGATCTCACGGATCTCCTGCTCCGGGTCCACGTACTTGGGCTTCTTAGACATCATGACGAGGAATTCTGGTGTTGCTGTGTTAGCATGACGGGAGGGTGGCATGTGGGGGTGAGGTGTGAGAACGTGGTGGTACAAGGGGTACGCGAGGTGAGGTAGGTAAGCGAATGTCAATTTTCTCTTTTTTCTCTTACCATTGAAGTCGATGGAGCCGGTGTGGTCGACGTCGAGCTCATTGATCATGTCGTTCAGCTCCTCGTCGGTGGGGTTCTGGCCCAGCGAGCGCATGACCTCGCCCAACTCCTTGGCCGTGATATCGCCTTTTGCGGGAGGAAAATCAATACATGTCAGCTACAGGCCACATTGACACAACACCGAAAAAAGGGCCGTCGGGCAGCCTGTAACAAGCGCGGGGAGGCTGTCGCACCATCTCCATTTTTATCCTGCGAAGCAAACGTGCGGTTAGCGGAAGGCCATGTGATGCGCGCGCAAGGCGGGATGACGTACAAATACGGCGAAGGCAGCCTTGTACTCCTCGATCTCCTCGGGCGTGAGTGTGTCGGACTGGCGGGCGGGCGCGTTGGCGCGCTAGTCAGTGACGGGCTCTCAACGGGGTCCCAATTGGCGGCGATACGAACCATGGTGTGTAGTTTGGTTTCTGATGTGTTGCAAAGGGGATGGGATCAGCTGGGGTGGAGTGTGGAGGGGGCGGTGGGAAGGGGTCGGGGGGCGAGACGGACGGTGGAGAAGCCAAGAACCTTTCGGAGGTTCCACGTGGATGCCGGGGTGGCCTTTCGTTTCTAGCGCTGACGCGCAAATGACTCCGCTGCTGGCTTCCCCGACGATGCTGCGATTGCGTGCTTGCCTCTCTCCAGCTTTTGTCGTGGCGACGTCATTATTTTCGGAGTCGACCCCGCCGAGTGAGGGGCGCATTGGGATGTGCCCCCCGGCTATTATTAGGATCGATGTTTCGAATGAGCATCGCCCTGCGAAGGATGGGCGTGCCTGGTTTGAGGACCGAGATCTGCTGTTGAGCAGCTGCCTGAATAGGGGTCTGGACGGCCTATCTCGGCCTTTCCCTTGGTCGCTAATTTTCAGGGTCTCGTCAGCGCGTTCCCTCCCAGAAAACGAGGCCGCTTCGCTTAAATCTTGCGACAGCGAACGATGCATTTATGGACAGAGGTATCCAAACAAAACACAGAAACACCTGCCCATCTTAATCTTGATTGAAGCAACCAACCTTGGAGCCAAATAAGCTTCTAACCAATCAATCTGTATTTGCCGACATCCACATCATGCTTACAAATTTTGTGAGGAGTTGAAGTTTCAATCTGGCTCCCAATGTTCGTTTTTGAAATCAACTTCTACATCTGGACTTCTACTGCGGATACCTACACAGCAATAATGAAATAATGGTATGTCTGACGCAAATTATACATTCAGCCATCGGCAAGAAGAAACAATTTTGTGTGTGACCAGAATTTTCAGTGCTTGGGACGTCATTCTATTCAGCCTTGTTGTTCCATTCTTCTGATGTACTGATCCAATTGGAGGGTTGGTAGTAAAACCAGGCAACAGCCCCGCCTTCCTCAGCCTCGCGATCTCTTCCCAGCCTTTCTCCACCTCGTCCCCATTTCCTCAACCGTCGTGCAACCGACAACCACCAACTTTTCAGCTCAGCGGTGAGGCCCGATCCGTGTTGCAGTCAAAGCACGAACAAAAAATGTCTCTTGTGGTGGATTATACGCACGAAACTCTTCCTGAGGGACGTTTCATCAGGCTGGTCAGCCTTTACCCATCTCCAAGCTTGGAATCTCCACTCTACATCGAGATCACGACCCACCGTCTGGATGAAGCTCCGCCTTATGCAGCTCTATCTTACACATGGGGAGACTGTCCAGACACCGTTCCAATATGGTGTAACCGATGGGTCATCAGGATCCGGAAAAACCTGGAAGATGCGTTACGTAGGCTTCGGCATCCAGAACACCCAAGACAGATGTGGATCGACGCGCTATGCATCAACCAGACCAGCACTACCGAAAAAAGCCATCAGATCCCTTTCATGGGCGATATCTATAGGGAAGCCGAAGGTGTGCTCATATGGCTTGGGGAGGAAGCAGAAGAGAGCAGATTGGCACTCCAACTACTTTCTGTGTTGCTATACATGTGCTCACGGAGCTTCTATGATACTGTAGGACCCCCTCCTGTGTCAGAGCGTGAGGTATCAGTGGCAACTTTAGACTATGATCATGCAGCTAATCAGATAGTAGAAAGAGAAAGATCCACTGTCAGTACAGGACATAGTCCCCCGCGAAAGCCAGGCGTGGTCAGAGCTCAGGCACTTGTTGCGGCGACCCTGGTTCACTCGCGTGTGGGTTTTACAGGAAGTTTCTCTCGCAAAACATCCAACAATCATATGCGGCTCAGACTGCATTTCCTGGAGCGCTACAAGCGGCCCTAAGCGAAAGATCTGCGAAGAACTATTGCATATCTTTGGATATGAATTCAGTAAACTTATGGTCCTCTGGAAATATCGAAAGCCCCGCTCCCTCGTAACCCTTTTGATTATTACAGCCGACAGCATGTCCTCTGAACCAAGGGACAAAATATATGCTCTTTTGGAACTCGTCAAGCAGCGGGAACGTATGTTGGACAGCTTTCCCAAAGATATTGACTACGATATTCCTATAGCGGATTTGTATATGAACGTAACCAAGTGGTGCATTTCCCGAAACCCGGAACTACTTCCATTCTTTCTTGAGCTAGCCAGTATACCCAGATTCGTCGAAAGCCTACCTTCTTGGGCCGTCGACTGGAGCATGTCGCAAGCAGATCGTCTTCCATGCGTTTGGACCGCGCCTCCGGATTGGAACCAGGACTTTGTCGTTCTTTCTACTCCGGGATACGATCTCAACAAACTTCCTCTTTCAGGTGTACAGTTCGACACCGTTGACATAGTTGGATTGGCTCCAGCGTGGAACATCCAATGTCGAACGTCCTGTGAATCCACCTTCCTTGAAGCGCTACAAGATTGGCAAAACCTCGTCGAGAAACTCGTCATTGGGCGTGAAGATTTGATTCAAACCTTCTTTCACACTCTGATCGCTTACGAACTGGAAAAATCTAAGGGACAAATTTTACGAAAAAAGGGTTTCCACAAACTTTGCAATCAGCTTGGGCTTTTTAAACTGGATGCTACATGTCGCACCCCTCAAAATGTACCCGAGGCATGTAAATTTCTTTATAGTCATGTTCGTTGGCGGGTTCGTGGCAAGAAAATGTGCTTGACAAGCTCGGGTCGGCTTTGCATGTGCCCAGAGAGAGCAGAGAAGGGAGATATTCTAGTAGGCCTGAAAATGTTGGAAACATCCTCAGCTGAACATCATCCGTGGCGGAACAATGCTTCTTGTATATTAAGGAAAGAAGGGCCTTATTATTCACTTGTTGGGAGGTGCTTTGTCTATGGGGGTGTCCCTGAAAATGGTCAAACTGAGATTTTTGTTCTTGTGTAGTTCTGCGAACCAAGCCTGTCGCGGCAATATATCACATACGCCTGTTTGCATTCAGCGCCTCACAAATCCCGAATTAAGAGATTCATAGGCATCAATTTGCTTTAAACACGGGAATGGGTGTATGGAGCCCAAAACTCCACAGAATCCCGGTTTGAAGCGGCAATCGCGTCTGACTAATAGGAACACATCCGTAAGAGTTTTAAAGAGACTTCTAGTTAGGGCTTCAGCGCTATTTAGGCCCTATTTGTGAAGGGGACCGGAGGTCCGGGCGGTATTAGGTCGGAGCAGAATGCCAGAACCACCTGAAATTAAAATAGGGTGACGATCTTATACCGGAGAGCAGATCTGAAAAGTATTCCGTTCATCGATATCCGTGCCCACATCAGTGGGCTCTCATTATCCTCCTTTCACAGCTTGAAAAGCGAGCACAGCGGGGCTTCCTGACCCACACTAAGCTCTAGGAAAGAGTCTAAGTAGATCTATTGAGCGTAAAAGGCGGGTGGCGGGTCGCATTAAAAATTCCGGTCATTGGTCCCTGCCATCAGCCACAGCAGTATAATAAAGGCGCCTCTCAATTCCACCACAAGTTTATACAAGAAAGGAAGGGCTAAACCGAAAGAACTCCAAGCCAAACTCCACAACAAACCCAGCCACATGCCTACCCATAGTCCCCCCATCTAACCATGCAACACCCCGCAAGATGATGGAACGAACAAAAGCAGATCAAGACGCCATCCTCTCCTTCAACTTTTTCGTCAACGCCTCAAACTTAATCGGCTTCGTCATAAACTCATCCGCACCCGCCGACATCGCCTCGAACCGCGCCGCAGCGCTGCCCAGCCCGGTAATCACGATGATCTGCACACCTCCCGAGACAGAAGACGGGGCGGTCTGCTGCTGCTCCTGCTCCTGCTCTTCTCCTCCATGAGCGCCGCCCTGGGCACCACCATCATCCGGCGGCGAAGCCATTCCTTCCTGTCCACCTTCTTCTTCCTCCGCCTCAGAAGCGCCGGGGCCACCGCCATCACCCGCGTCTCCCGCCTCGACCGCATTCGCAGATCTCAACCGCCACTCCCTCACCGTCCTCGTCGACTCCTCACTCCCACTCCTCTCCCTCTTCAACGCCCCCAACCGCCCTGCTCCTCCTCCTCCCCCTCCCACCCCCGTCTCCCCACCCCCGCCCCCACCACCACCAACCCCACCACCCGCAGCAATCCTCCTCTCCCACGCCTTAATCTCCCGCGTAGCCGTCACGCCATCCATAACCGGCATACTCAAATCCATCAGCACGGCCGCCCATCTCTTCGGCGCCGCCTTAAACATCTGCAACGCCTCCAACCCATTCGCGGCCGACGCGTGCGCGATACCAGACTTATTCAGGAAAGCGGATAGCAGGCGCAGGTTGAGCGGGTTGTCGTCGACGATCATGACTTCCTTGCCGGCGCCGATGGTGGTGGGGGAGGAGGCCATGGAGGCGGTGGAGGACTGTTGGCGGCGGTGGCGGGGGCGCAGGGAGGGGGAGGGGGGCACGGAGGAGGGGGAATGGGAGGAGCGGGTGGGCGAGGGGGCTGCTGGCGGCGGGAGGGGCGAAAGGGGTGCGGCGACGTCGGCAGGGAGGAGCGGGGCGGCGTTGGAGTGCGGGTCGAGGCGGGAGAGGTAGCGTTGGAGGATGCTGGCGAGTTTGATGGGGCCGCAGCTGGAGAGGGGTTTTGGTTAGCTTGGATGATGGTGGTGGTGTTGTGGTGGGCGGTTGGTTGGTTGGGTGGGGAGGAGACTTACGGTTGCGTGATGACTTCAATGCCGTGGCTCTGGACTCGAGCGTCGGCGCGCAGGGTGGCGGCTTCGATGGCGTCGAGCGCGACGACGACGGCTACGCCGGTGCGCGAGCGCCCTTTGAACATGGAGCTGAAGGTTGGGCCGGGGTAGATGATGAGTTGGCTGCTGTCCGAGCTCACGTCGTCGGGCGAGGAGGCGCTTGTGCCGAACCAGTCTTGGAGGGTGCTGAGGAGAGAGTCGTGGAAGTAACGTTCGGTCGTATGGGCGAGCTGCTGCGCCTCATCGACCTCGATGTGGTCAAACGTTTCCCTGACTACCGAAACCTGGCTAACGCTTGTTTGCCCGGCCACGGCCGCTACGACGGCGTTGTTGATCGGCGTGGCGGACTTGGGTAGATTGACGTAGACCTTCACCTTGGTACCAACGCCAACATGGCTGTCCACTGAAATATCACCACCGAGGCTTTGAACAAGCCGTTTTACAATGCTCATGCCCAGGCCCGTTCCTGGCGAGAAGGAATTCTCCTGGCAAAAGGGTTTGAATAGACCATCGGCAATGAATCTTGCCGACATTCCCACGCCGGAGTCCCTGACGGTCAGGACGACCTTGGAATGCGTTTCGCTGACCTCCTCCTCCTTGAGACGAACCCGCACAAAGCCGGCGTTGGTGTACTTCAGGGCATTTCCGACCAAATTCATCACAATGCGGCGCCAGATGCCTGGCCGTATCCTGAACGTCCAGTCCGGGGTGGCAGGGAGGTCGAGAATCATGCGAACGGGCTTGCGGATAGCTGCCTGCGATGAAAGGCTTTCATAGTCTGGGTCCTCTGAGTCAAGCGGTGCGGTCATGATGTTGTAAGACTGTCCAGCGAAAATAGCCTCGGCTGTCTCTTCAGTAAGTTGGCATACATTCGTGGCTGGACTGGTGCCCGAAGTAGATGATCTTCGCAGCCTCATATTTCCAGAAGGGATGCTGTTGGAAAGCGGGCCGGTGATCTCGTTTATCTTTGAATAGGCTAGAATGTTCTGCACCGTGTCGAGCAAAGTCCGACCACACATGGCGACTGAGTTGAGCGTGTCCGCTTGAGCTGCGTCGAGTGACATGTTCTGTAGGAACTCGACGCCGCCCAGGATCCCATGCAGGGGCGACCGTAATTCGTGAGAGATGGATTTGAT
The DNA here is from genome assembly GCA_009801085.1 of Lasiodiplodia sp. COLG20. NCBI lineage: Eukaryota > Fungi > Ascomycota > Dothideomycetes > Botryosphaeriales > Botryosphaeriaceae > Lasiodiplodia > Lasiodiplodia sp. COLG20. The sequence continues at coordinate 78,820 of VNWV01000040.1, forward strand.
AAACGTTGTCTTCACGTCGTTAACTGCAACCGACTCTATGCGACTTAGCTCAGACATGATGCTCTGACCGAAGGCGCGAAGGAAGAGGAGATCAGAGCCGTAGCTAAGCAGTCGACCAGGAGTCGACACCCAACAAAGGCATCCGGCAAACCACCTCTCTCGTTCGAAGTCCCATAGCGGGATGATAGCAGCGCTACGGGCATTATGCGCAACGTCTACAATGGCCTCGACTGCTGTACTACGCATCGACCCTTTCTTCGTTCTCCTCCTTGGCGCCGAGTCAGCATTGAGCCGGGAGACGTTGAAAATCTTGCCGTGTGGATTCCTGGTCAGAAGCCTTCTCAGGGACTGCTCGGTCAATCCCAAGTAGGCTTTCCGTGGGTGGTTGGCATCACGGCTGGAACGACTAGAATCAGCGAAGCCAAGGATTGTGCACGTAGGAGTTTGAGAAGTTGAGGACGATGTGGAACGATTCGACTCGGAAGAATGTCCAGTCGAGCTCTCGACGAAATCCGAGGGTTCGGTATCGCTGTCGTCGGTTCCGGATGGCGGGGGGCTCTCGCCCGGAGGAGCATTATTCGCCATCGAGGCGTCGAAGAAAACAACGCCGTCGAGGTTGCATGATTCTCGTATAATATTGGCTGCACGGGAGAACATTTGTTTGGCGCCTGGAGGAAGGATGTCTTCTTGCAGAGCATTGATTTCATCCTTCTCCGCAGGGCTCTCCCGGCCGTCTGAGGAGCTTGACCTTGGTGGTATGGGCTGACCAGAGTCTCGAGAGGGCAGCGGAGATGACAGGGGCGTGTTTGTTGGGAGACGCAACACGTCGAGCTCAACACTGCCCTGGAGGTCGGCGGCGCCGGTGACAAAGGACGTCAGGCCGCGAACCATCTGCTCGGCCTTGCGGTTGGACTCGTGGGCGCGAGAGGCACTTAGGTACGTGACGACGGTGGCAGCCATCTCCTGCATGAACAGCAGTTGGGCGCGGTCGAGGCCGTTGCGCGGAGCATAGTCGAGGATGGAGTAGATACCGATGACAGTGCCCGTCACACTCCTCAGGGGCACGCCGGCGTAGAAGCGGAAGTCGGGCGGTTCCCGGGCGGACGGGCGGCTGGCGTAGGCATCGTCGAGCTCCAGGTCGTTGATGACGACGGCCGGTTCGTGCGGCGATTCGAACATGCGGTCGCAGAAGCCGTAGGCGCGCGGGAACTTGGCCACACCGAGCCGCAGGTCGTTTTCGGCATTGCCAGCGAGATGGCTGCGCAGCGAGAGCGTCTTGGTGGACTCGGCCAGCACGATCTGCGACTGGCTGTCCACCAGCGAGATCAAGGCGCGCGAGGCATCAAGGCGAAGGGCGCCGAGTTGAGCAAATGCGGTGAGTACCGGGTCGAGAGAGGCGTGCGGGGCGTGGCTGTGGGGAGGAAAGACGTCGGGCGTATCTTCGAGGCGGGAGGTGAGGTCCGGGACGTTGCCCAAAGGCGGAAAGTAGCTTGGCGGAGGTCAGAGGCTAGGCGAGGGAGGCAAAAGAGGGATAGGCGCACGAGTAGACTTCGCGTTCTCGCGCCCGTTCTTGGGCGAGGCGGCTCTTGGGTGCCGACGTCATGGTAGATGCGATGACAGCAGCTGGACATGGACAGCGGGCGGTGGGCGTGGTAGATTTGAATCGTGGCTGTTAAAGGGCTGTGGCGACGCCGGCCCGCCTCTACTACACGTCCGCTACGCGCTAATCGCGCGCTATGGAGCCGATGCAAGCGCCACGGCGAGAAGCAACGTGATAGGTCAGATTTGCATCGGGATCAGAATAACATCGGACGCTAGCCTAGTCAGCCGTCTCGATCCCGGTACTGGCTCCGCTACCGACGCGCCGCCGGAGAAATGCTGCAAAGTCGCCCTTGCCCTGCATGCTGTTTGCAGTTTCCCATGTGCCTTCCCCACTCTTGCATCCACTCGCGTCGCACGAGTCCCTTTGTTCACTGCGGCATCTATTTCAACGCGATATTTTTAAACGTCCGCTCGGCTTCAATCCACTTCGTCATTATCACCCATCCAATGCCAATCCGATACGAATACCCCTCCTCATCAGTCCAGATGAGCATGACGTTTACGATGGGATAAGGGTATGAAGCTCTGCCGTTGCGGTCCAAGAAAGCCCATTCTTGCCTCCTTTTCTCGTCACGGCTCTCATTTTCCCACCCTGATTTATGTTGATTTCGCTCATCCGTGAGCAGTCCCTCAGGTAGAGCGTGTGTCGCAACTGAGAGAGCCAGAAACTCGGCCTCTGTCCCACCATCCAGAATGCCCGGCCCAATACGGCTCTCCAAGGTAGGGCCATGTAAATGGGCGAGGAAGCCAATCCGGTCACCGTGGTGGTCGAGAATTATGACATCTTCTCTCCCTCTCGATGGAAAAGAAGTTCTTACTACACAACTTTAGCCAAAGATTGTACCGTGCCAGCGCTTCCACTTACTGCGTTCACAATACTCGAAATCGCCTCGCATGATCTTAAGAACCGAAGTTTGCGCACGGCCGCATAGTACGTTGGCCCTCCGCACATCAAGAGAGGCATACTGGTCCAACTCGACCTTATCAAGCGCCTCGCGGAGGAAGTCTCGAGGTGAATGCCATCTCTCAGTTGCGACCTGATTGAGTTCATCGAATGAGACTGATCTGTAATCGAGCTCACGAGGGCACGGCTTCTCCACGAGTCCATGTGCCCACGCGATGGCCAAACACGTAGCATTTCTGAGAAAGCCAATCCCCGGCCCTCCCGGCCACTGGTCTCGGTGAAGGGTTCGTTCAACGATGGCTTCCTCTGATTCGCTGTATTGTGACCACCTAACCAGCGTTTCAATATCGTTCAATCCGTCAGCGATAGTATGGCCGCGCATCGAACCCCACGACCAACTCGGTACACCCGGGCGGAGGCCAGCCGTCGTATCATTGTCCACATTGGCCCAAAGAAGTGCTCGATCGAACTCTGCCAAAGGGATTCCGAAGGTCGTGCCGCCGTGATCGTTAAATAGAGGGTTTAGAATTCCCGAGAAAGCGTTGAATATGTCACGATCGTCGCTCAACGACCGTTTGGTATATCGAGGCAGGTGCCAGGTGTAGGAATCCCAAGGCGGCCGACGGTCCGAGCCATCGCGGTCTGGGAGGTGCAAGGCGCCTAACCAATGAGACACACGTGTCCTGGCAAGCTTGCTACCCTCCTTGATGTACTCCACCTGCTCGGCGTAGGGGTCTTCGCGGATGACGGATTCCCCGCATTCAAACCACACTTCTTGATCCATGATGTACAAGTTCCTGCTGGGAAGGATCCCTTCCTGGTAGGTCCAACCTCGTGTCGCCCATGTGGTCGACTGGAGTATCTCCCATGGGTCCCTGAAATGTGTCTCCGTGAAGCGAAGACCCAGGAAATCGCCCTGGATTCGTTCTGGACGGTCTGCTGATACTCCCGAGACTGCCTCATCCATACAGCTGCCAGATGCGATGACGAGCACAACTTCCGCCGCCGTGTAGATGCCCGCCATCTGTCTGATCTGGTTTCGCTTGTCTTCTGGATCATCTTGCATGATGCACAGGCAATCAGCCCAGAGGTACCGCTGAGAGAGCTTCTCGCATACCGTCATGGCGTCCATGACAGTCTGTGGCACAACCGACGGCTGGAGAGATCCAGGTTCCTCCAATGACCTTATGTTCGAGCGAGTCGCCATCGGTTTCTTTGGCGTACCCCAGACGTAGCTCATGGCCACATATCGACAAGGCAGCGTCGGCGGCCGCACCAACTTGCGTTCCTTGACGTCGATCAGGCGAAACTGGGCTGGTAGATCCCTCGCCTCTTTAGGGCTGCATCTCCCATGGCCCTGGCAGCATGCATGGACCCACTCCGCTGGACGATCCCAGTCGATTCTTCGAGGAGGCGGGGTGTGGTGATCCTCTTGCAGAGGTGCATTACGACCTCCAGGCGATGATGTCGGTAGAGATCTGATGTTGACATCGATCTCAGCCTCCATGCAATAATTGTCATCCAGGAAAATAGAGGCTGACAAGAAGTTCACAGAGAACTCATGATTACCAATAACAAAGGGCTGGTTTGGAAAGTCCGGTAGCAATCGGGCGGCTAGCGCGCCCCAAAACCGACACGACGGACAGGAGCTCTCACGTACAGCCCGTTGAACAACTTCCCTGGTCAACCCGAGCGATACTACGTTGTAGTGGATTAGCTACGTCTCACCGTGCTTCCGCAAGCAGAGAACCATGTGTCGCAATCTCAAATGCCGACAAAATGCGCACAACCGCTGGTCGTCTTGTACATCTGTAGTGGCATCATCATCACACAGCGCACAGGCCGAGTGGAAAATTTGCTGGCAGTCTCGTAGTGGAAGCTGATAGGGTGCTGGGACATTCGCTCGCACGACAGCACAGTGGGGGCAGTTTCGGGCCTCGGAAGTAAGGTTGTTGTTGTCCTCGTCATCATAGTCAGCAAAACCGCCGTACTCCTCACTAATGGCTGGACTTCCAAGAGAGGACTGTGATTCGTGTTTCGATCGTAAAATGTCGTGGATCTCCTTGTCGGTAGGCCGGCCTGCTTGGCTCTCTCCCCAGTCCATGGCAATCTTTCGAAACCCTCTGGCCGGAAATCATGAATGAGGTATTCGGATATAATGGAAATGATACAAGACCGCAGTACCACAGCGCGAGTTGTAGGGTGGGTGGACTCGTCAGCAAAAGCGAGTTTGAGCGGGGTAAAATTCTAAGCGACTAAGCACATGACGTAAAACGTACAGCAAGCATCAATTGTTGCTTTGAACGAAGACCGAAACGCAGAAGGCTTTCCAAGCCCGCATTTGTATCCCTGTGCGTCCAACTACTCCCCTTCTGCATTCTCCTCGACCATTTCATCCCTCTCCCTCTTTACCGCATCCACACCAAACCACCTCCGCCCTCCGCCCCCACCTTCCTCCTCTTCTCCCTCGCCCTCTCCTCCCCACCATCCCATCTTCAACACCACCCCCCGCAATAACCCCCTCTTCTCAATCTCCTCGTCGCTCCACTTCTCCGCCCCTTCCGGGATGGTTTTCCACACCTCGCCGTCCGCGAACAAGCTCATCTTCGACGCGATGTTGCCTGGATCTTTCGGCAGGATCTTGGTGTGCGGCTCGAGGATGCATGATACCGCCACGCAGAGCGCCATGGTGATTAGAAGGCCTTGCAAGATGCGGGTGGATACTTCATTTTGGACCAGCCGCATTCGAGTGCCATTGGTGATGGTGCCGTAGTACTCGTCGGTCCGGAAGTGCATCGCGTCTGGGTTGGTAGTTGTGTTTGCGGGTGAGGTGAGATTGGCGGGACGGCGGTGCAGATTGAGGTACTGCGCCACCCAAATGCGGTAAAGGTGATCAACGTGGTCGATTAGTTTGTCGGCGTTGGCAATGCTGGAAGTCTCAGAAAGGGGACTACCGGTGCTATTCGAAAGATACGCCAAGAATTCCCATGGGTTATGATGCTGTATGTTCCTTCTGAGAGGGGCATTAGAAAACATGGTGGCAGAAGCCTCGTCGGGTATGATAGGTGCGGAGGACACCAACTGAAATGTTGGGAGGGAGAATGAGGCGTTTACCAGAAGTGCTTCGACATACGGAACGCAGTGTATGATCGCTATCTCTTCCAACGTGCTATTAGTAACCCTGGCGGATGAGTACCAATAATTCTCGCGATTATCATTACAGACAGTATCTGGGGAGTATGGCGTAGGATATCCAGAGACGCTAAAGCCAGTGAAACCTGAACAGCTGGCGTTATGATAATCGTCTACAGAAATTTGGATGTCGTACCGAAACCTGTATAGAAACCATAATAACCAGCCCTTTGGTTTATCTTTGTGGGAAGTGTGACATCCTGAAGGTGGTTCAACTGTAATGAACACCTGCTCTGGATCACTGTCGAATTCATGAACGGAAAGGTTCTGCCTTGTATAATAATTCGCAACACTGCAGTTGCATCTTCCGCGTAATGCTAGAATATGCGCATTCAGTATGAACGCAGGATCATCCATAAAACCATGTAGATTGTCCCTCGAGATTGTTGCGAAAGCATATTGATCGTGCGTCCACATTAGATATAGCATGTCGGATTGTTGAATAAGCTGAAAAGCGAAAAAGTCCTCGCTGTTTCCTGAAAGTTTATCACCTGTGCGGTGTTCTCCTGTATAAGCCTCTAAGCCCAAACCGCCAACTTCGAACCAATCTTGAACATGATGCGTAGCATTACGGGTCCACAGAATAGGCACAGGAATGTAAAGTCCGCTAGCAGCGATGGTCAATAATGGCGATAGTAACCCGGTCAAAATGACGGTCGAAAGTGCAAATTGACGGTTGAGGGCGGTTTGAATGAATGCAAATAAAGAAATGCGGGCTGCAGGGTCGTAAACAGTATCCGCAAAAGTAGCACCACCTTTTCGCAGTAGCTGGAACGGATGTAGAACTCTTGAATTAGAATCAGTCCAGCTGAATGCTAATCCGAGGGATGCTAGGACCAGAGTTGGGAGATAGGTCCATGTGTACTTCTGATATCCATCAGCATCGACATTTGCGAGACCGTTGTTTTTTTGGGAGAGGATAACAAGGACTTGGAGAATAATAGCGACACCCACTGCTGCAGACATTTTGAAACTCCGAAACCTCCACGTAAGTCCTGTGGGGTGCCACCAGTCTGAAGAACTATTGGTTATTTCAGACTTGGTATATTTGGCAATCGGACCGCGAGGTTTGACTGAGATAACGGAGGGTTGTTGACACCGTGCTTCCATGCCCGGACTGGCAACAAGTTGCAACCGTGTAGATGCCTCCTGAGAATCATTTCTGACAAAGCCCCACACCCTTCCAGAAAAGCCCTAAGAGATGGGTTTCTCGCTAGTTCCAAGGCATGAGCTGCTATGGATCCAGGATCTCGGGGCGGAGTAGTTGGTGAAACGCAAAATGTAAGCGATATACTACACAGCATCAAAAGTCCGAGTACTGGCTCCATCAACCCGAGAGATAGAACCTAGATACAAAGCCGGCCTTCGGTAGATATAGCTGTCCCAAGGAGTGTTTGACGTCCACTAGCCGGACTCTTACAGCTTTTCTCCACATCAAAGGCGGAGAACTTGCTCTAAACTCTTTTTGAAAGTTTCTCCATCTCCATCAGACCAGCATCCCTGAAATTCATCGAGTCGCTTTGTGGCTCTGACTGGTTTAAAAGAACTTGCCAGAAATGGTGTCCGGCTAGGAATTCCCCCACAAATACGTCAGTCAGTCTATATAGTACATAAGACGTAATGGTATCTAGAGTAACTCCCAATTCCAGATATTCTTTCACTTCCGGAGAGACATAGATCTGATAACTTTCTGTGGAGGCATCCGAAATATTCGTGACAGTTCGCCGAGTCAAGGAGTACACGGGCTCGCACCAGAGGCCATAAATATCTGTAACAAGTTGTTCCTCATCATATTCGGTCATTGAAAAGAATATTCGCCCTTCTCCTACCTCATCGTGTGTCGGCCTTTGAGCATTTATGGGCTGGTGTTGCAGCGTCCTCGAAACTCGCAACGCTTTGTTGAATCATCGAGTAATTCCACAGTAAGCCGCTAACATTTCCTTCGACATTAGGAGTGTAGTTAGTGAGACACCACTCTTTCCAAGTTTCTATCTCTTGTTTTGAGAAAAAATCTCGAAATTGGGCATCCGGGTTGCCATATTCTGAAGAATTCCACGAGGTCGAGAACGTTTGGCAATCCTTCAATTCTGCCTCGAATACTAGAACACCGGCGGCCGTTGTATCGCCAAAGCCTGAGGTTCGTAAGTTTAGCAAGTGACAATGGAACCCTATTTTGAACTCTACCTTCTTCAGATGGTTTGAAAAATTCAACTACTGATCCAGTCTTAACCTCGTAAGGGCGGGTGAGATTGAAATAAGAAATAGCCCAAAGTTGGCTAGTAACTGAAGCACCTGACCCTGATTGGTTGAATTGATGATTTTTATCTCGATTGCATGCAAAATCAAACGTGTCGACGATATGAAAGTCCTGCTGACGAGTCATCGCTCTGTACTCCAGACTGAGAAGACCGGTCGAGAAAACTGTCAAAAGCCTAAAAGCCTAAAAAGCCTAAAGGAGTAGTGAACCAGATATCCCAAGACTAACGAGAAAGTGATGACTTTTGATGGAACGGAAGAGTGAGCCTGGCGTTGATGCTGTCAAATAGTTGAGAAGTAACCAGTCCTCACTCTGCCCATTGCTCACGAGATACCACGGGATAAGCTGTCGTGCTCGATACTCCATTTGGCCCCATAAAGAGGATATAATTGTTAAGAGTATAATAAATGAGTCGGAAGCACTTCCAGAAGTTCTTAGGCTCTACTTACGATAGAGAGGACCGTATGTCCAAAAGTAATGTTCATCCTGCGAGACCGTGGCCAGTCCCTGGTTCTTTTCGGAAAGGTGGTACAGCATTTCCAAAGCGGCAATCATGCATCCAAACACCAATGCATTTCCGACAAAAAAAGTACGACTCAAGTAGAATAGGATTCAACTCGGCTCGATAGGTGACGTAGGTATTTGCGAGGCCTCGGGCGTCTCCTTATCCTGTGTGCTCGCCGTAGGTTGTGGAACACAACCCACAGCGATTTCATGCTGAGTCGGGTGCTCAAATCCGGGGGCCGTAAGTGGTGAAGTCAAGGTTGAAGCATGCAGAGCGTGTTCGCCTTCTTGAGTGTTTTCATGAAGTTCAAGTGACTCCTCATTGTCTTGAATAGCCAAACAATCTCCAGTAACTACCGTTGTGTCTTCTGCTGTGTCCGAAGAGATAGTAGTGTCGTCGCCACGCGGATAGATATGTTGCCCAACATTGGAGCCAACGCTTTCCCCGTCTGCATTGGGGGGAGTAGGATCATGAGTCGGTGTCAGTTGAGCTCCATTGTGATCGAAATTGGCCGCTTCAGGGTCTTCAGCGATGGTCGCTCCGAAGTATTGGTCGCGGTAACCGACATTGGTCGTATATGGTGGGTTGTTCATGTTGGGACAAGAATTTGACGCAAGTAATTCTAAGAGAGTAATTCTTGGAATCTTTGTCGGAGTTCAGAGTAGTTATCAGGCGTCAATGCAGCATACCAGCCTCGACGAGCCTTTTTTTTTTTTTTTTTGCTATATTCAGAGCTGCGAGCTAAGCCATCGAAGTGTCTTAAGAGCTAAGCCTTGTATCAAAGTAACGTTCCACATAAAGGTCAGCAAGTAGCACGGAGTAGTGAAACAGGACTGGCGTCCGAAGCATAGCCGATCAGACATCAGTGTTTCCTGCTCCGGGCCGTACACACACATGTTTTCTGTGCCACTCTTCTCCTTTGATTCATGCTGCTGCCTGGTATCCCCTCATATTAACCCCTGACATGTCTCAACTTGTAAGACAGCTCAACATTCCGGTAGCTATATATAAAAGCCTGATCTCTCGAGATTGGAATAAGAAACAAGGGCGGCGTACTAGTACGGCACACGCGATCATTGGATTTTAGGTTCAAATGGGTTAAAGTATGTTGCACTGTAGGAGTTTTGTATTTAGCTTAGTCAGCTAAGCAGGGTAGCCGCTGGATTAGTCCTCTCCAGTTGGTACAGGGGGGTCTCACAGCCGACGGCTAGCGTGAAGAATAGTAAGGCCTTAGCTGTGACCATATCTCAGCTTTTCTTCGAAAAGAAATAACATATATGGGTAATTGAAGCTATCGTCTGGATAAAAATGTGGAAATAAAAATTCTACGTATACTTCCAAACGATAGCTTCAATTTCCTATAACATGAGCAATAATAATCCACACTAGCCATCGTCTGCGATAGGGGACTGTACTTCGACTCCGTGATTCAAGCATTATCCCACCTATCTTGCACGTAATGAAAATTCTGAGGACTCCGGTAGCACAGACAGTGGCAAAATGGTATGAAATCTAAGCAGGAAAGTTTTCTCAAGGGAAAGTGGATCTACAAAACATGGCTCAATCCAGCTCCACTGCCACCTCCACGATGGGCTTTTTATACCAAAGTAGGTATGTGTGGCGAGGTGTGCGCTATGCACACGAAACCAGCGATGCACCATACAAGGTTGAAAGTGTTGCAATATATTGCACGCAAGGATAATTCAAGCACCGCTTTTTGTTTCAACAGAAAGGTCAACCATGCCGGACGTACAAGTGGAAATGATCGGCAATGGAGGGCGACAATGTCTCAGCATGCGAGACTCACCAACGTTGGCGAGTATCAGCCCTCTCATGTATCCGAATATCATTGGAGCAAGTCTCATACAGAATTCGCATTTAATGAGTCTCAAGAGCCCTATTCCCCCAAAGACATCACTATAAAGGCACATAACGCTTCTCATGAGGACACCTCAATGATCCAAAATCGGGTTTCGGAACCGCTTCGTATCGCAACAAAAGCAAGCGAAGCTCCACAGTTGGTCACGAAGAACATGACGCATGAGGCATAGATCGCCAAACTCTACTACAATGCCTATCCGGGGAAATCAAGCCCCACATGCTCTTCAACAACTCAGCTCGGCCTTTGAAAATTGCATGTACATTTCTCATTGTTGGCTCGAAGGTCTTACTTCTGCAAACCCGTAGGTGGAAAAATCTCTAAACATTGAAGCGGGTCACGACGATTATTGAATTGTAATTTTCAATGCTAGTAGCAAACGATCTGGAAAAAAAAAGAAAAAAAAATCCAGTCATCATCAGCAGGCTATGTCCGCAAATCAACTGTCAATCACAATCATAACGATATGTAGACATTTATCGATAAATTGTCAAAGCCCCACAGCAGCACCAGTATCTACAGCATATTTAGCATTGAAACCCGAGAGAGTATGCCAAACTAACATCACCAGCTGACAAACGCCATGGTCGAAACTTCTGAGAAACCTGTTTGCGATATTGGGTGCATGGTAGATGTGGGCCAGTGGAGGCCTGTTGCTGGGCGGTGGCGAGCCCTAATACGGCTGCTCTTGGAGCGGGACAAGATCGACGGCCACCGAGTCATTCTTGATATCGGTCGTGCCATACAGACAGAAGCCAAACGTGCCGTCTTTTCCACGCGGTAGATCCGCATCCGAGCAATGCGCTGATTTTAAAGGTACTTGGCTGTGAAGCGCCGCATGCACCGATCATTGGGCTGGCGCTTTTCCATTCGTAATCATGAGAATCAGCCGCACTGCGTCTTCAGCTGGGTAAGGGTGGGGCCACGGATGCCCCAACATATAATGCGAGTAACCCTATCCCGTGTTCCCCGCAGAGTGTGTGAGACATTACGAACGCTACTTTGACACTTCAGTCGCAACCCCACAGATCATCTACGCTTATGCTTCTCAGCTAGCATTCTATTTGGTAGCAAGCCCGTCGATCGCGGGCAAGGTCTCCTAAAAATTCAGATAAAGCATTCTATAATAAGTAAAATATGCTATGACGTGTCATGCGGATTCTCTAGTTCCGGTTGCCATGCTTGGACGGAGTATTTTCACTCCAACTACGGCGTTAAGCCCCGTATGCTACTTACGATAGCAATTGAAGTTTATTTTGGGCTATTGACACGCCATCTTATAGCGCGACAATTTACACACGAGTGGGTTTTCCCATAGTTCTCTAATCACCAGCAGTTACGAGCAGATTATTCATCGCCACTAGCATCTACCCACTAAACACGACGCTACTTAACAACTATCGAATGCAAATATGTCGTCTCAAAACACGGAAACCCGCCGCCAGCCTTTCACCTACCCTTCTCTGGATGGATACGATCGACGAATACGACTTGTAACATTAGCGGCTGGAGCATGGAAGGACCCGATACGCTGCACCCTTAACGTCGTAGACTACGATGTAAACCCGCCATACGAAGCCCTCTCTTATGTATGGGGAAATTCCAGTGACCTCAAAGATATTCAGCTAAACGGCCAGCCTTTCGAGGTGACGGAGAACCTATGGATGGTGCTGCGGCGCCTTCGACGCCCCGAACCCCGCGTTCTATGGATCGATGCCATCTGCATTGATCAAGAAAACCACAACGAGAAGTCTCATCAGGTGAGCATGATGGGAGAGATCTACAGTCGTTGCAAGAAGGCAATTCTCTGGTTGGGAGAGGATTCGAGCACTGCCAAAACCGGATCGACGTCAACCACCGCTTATGACGTGTGCGAGCTACTGAGCGTATTAGCGAGCGACAAGCACTTTAATGAGCTTCCTTGTTTCTCGCCCAGCGAGGGCAGGCCGCTAGAAATATCGGCCCAGTACGCCAATGCCTTTCGCGGTCTCAATCTATTGCTCAAATCCCCGTGGTGGAAGAGGATCTGGGTCATCCAGGAAATGGTTCGGGCGCCAGAAATAGAGTTCCGATACGCGTCAGAGAGATTTTCCTACGAAACTCTTAGGTCGGTGACTCAGGTCTTAGATACCCACGCGACGACGTGTTGCAAAAGTCTCAGAATGAGTCTCCGGGCACCTGCGTGGGATCCACTCATGATATTCGAAGAGCAGGTGGAGCCAATGGTGCATACGCGGGAGACGTGGAAACGACAAGCACCCACAACTCTGTTTGATCTACGCCGCCGATTTTCCGCATACGAAGCCACGGACAAGCGAGATCTATTTTATGCACTCATTGGCCTCGTCACAACCTGGGGCCCAACCGCCCCTTTGAATCCGAATTACGAAGCTTCCCTGAAGGATGCCATCATCACAGCAGTGTTCAAATGCGTCTTGGAGCACGATGGCATTGGATTTCTGCAAGGCTCAAGACTGTTTCGAAACCCCGCAACAGATATGCCGACCTGGATTCCAGATGCCAACTTCACATCGATTCCACAACATTGGGTCATCGTGGAGAAGCGACGGCTCAGGATGGCTTCTAGCTTCTCTGCTTGTGCATCCTTCGTCCATGATGCTTCTGGGTTGGAGATGGCTCTAGACGGAGCGCTTCGTCTCAAATCACTCATGGTTGACAAAATTGCAAAGGTTGGAGTTGTCTGTCAAGGGGGTGGAAATAAAGAGCGAGTACTACTACCGGACACTTTCCGTAAATGGATGGAGATGGTAGGAATCGGAGCGGAAGACTGGCCAGAACGACCACCTGGACAAGGCTCCCCGGCTGAAACCTTCTGGAGAACGATGCTGAATAATTCGGTCGAGCTGGACACCAACAGAGAACCCTTCTACAGGGAAGCAAACGAGAGCGACTATCACCATTTGAGGGAGGTGTGGGCGATGGTGCTAAGCTTTAAACCATTTCTTGAGACGTTTGACAATCGCACGTGTGAGCTGGCATACGAAATCTTTCGTCGGATAAGTCCAACCATGTCATATCATCTTCTTTGTTGCTTGTGGCAAAGAAGAATGATCGTTACTGAACGGGGTTTGATTGGCCTGGCTCCTGCCGACGTGCGACACAGCGATGAAGTCCATATTCTGCTCGGTTCTCCAGTTCCGTTTTTCCTTCGACCGTTCGAGATGGGAGGCCATCCAGAATCCGCACCATCATATGAGGTTGTAGGCAACGGATATGTCCATGATCTCATGTTCGGAAAAGCTTTTGAAGGGGAAAGCAACGAAAACATCCATACTATTACACTCCGCTAAACTGATCCGATGGTAGCATGTAATAATTCCCATTTCAATGTGTATTATGTAAACGAATACATCAATATCCGTATGTAATAATCGAATTTTAAGTTTTGCGGCTCACAGCTGTCTGCTCACGTCAATTTTCACTTGCATTAAGGACAAGGCTAAGGGAGTTTTCCTGCTTGGAGGGTCCCGCTACCACGTTATAGTGCCGCAACAGTTAATTGTAAGTGAAGAGGGATACAAAGTACATACATATAGATGAAATTATTGCTAAAGCATAAATTTGTACCAATCGTTATCCTTGGGTCCGGACGCTGGCTTCAACTGCCAATCAACGATGCTTGAAGAAAATTGCTGAGACGAAGTTTTTCTCTGCGCTATTACAGTTGTTCAGAGACTTAGGAGTTTGCCTATAGTAGTCATTGTGACGACGGTAGACGTATCAATGGTAGTTTCATCATCAACATTTGTATTAAGTACAAGATTGTCCAGTGGGGAACAAGTCTGCTACAAGCGAGAACAATCTATAGCATGGTTCGTCAGCGATAAGAGACTCGTAGATCACTGCGAAGCGGGCGATCGCAGGAAATTAATTTTGCAGGCTGACTAGATGGTGAATATATCATTTTCTCACGAGGCTGACGAATGAAGTTACGCATTCACGACCCATGTAGGAGGGGCGCACCTAAACGGAGCTGAAACTTCCCTGAACAGCAACGGAATTTTCCTTGAGGCTTCATAAACACCCAATTGCATACAAATCAAATTGGATCCCGCAATCATCCATAAGAAAAGGTCGCATTGTCACACCACAGAGTACACACTCAGGTCCCCCATATGGGTGTAAGATGCAAGCCTTCCACAGAAGACTGGTTCGGCGTTTCCGGCACACACAATGCTTACTTCCACGACTTATCGTGGAGGCGTATAACCGGCCAACCTCACTTCCAACATCGCCAATACAGGAGGTTGCTGCATCATAGTATGAGCAGCTGCTACAAATGCTAGCCAAACAAGCGGTCTAGATATATCAAATATTCCATATTGGCGCCTATCATTTTGTCCAAGGCAAGTTATTTGCTTGATAGATGCGGGGTTAAATGCTTATGTCATGCTGATCATATAAGATAGCAAGGCTGAGGCTCAAATTCTAAATTGATTCTTGATATGTAATGTTTCCAATCTTCCGAACACGCCCTTCATCTGCTTCTCACTGACCTCAATAGTCGACACAAAATCAGACCCTGTTTTCTCTTCAGTTTCGTTATAAGTAATTTGTAAAAAAAAAAAAAACCTTCAACGAAACAACCGAGTCCATGTAGCCAGCACCATGACGAACACAGAACAACCCACGGTCGATCCCGATGGGAGAACGTCCTCAACGAGCAACAAACTTCCGATACTGCGGGATATCTGGATCATCCAAAACAACCTGGCGTTCATTTACATTCTGGCCTCCATTGCATTCCCCATCATTCTCTGCATTCCCGTTTCAGGACAAATTACGGGACTCTATGAGCTCTGTAGTGCCGACGGAAGATTCGATTGGTACGCCGGTTCCAACTATCCGAGCTACACTTACTATAAGAACCAAGCCGGCTATTACTTCAGAAGCTTCCTCAACCTCTTCTCTCGTACCAAACTTGTCACTGTCACTATCGCCTTCGGAAGCTACAGCTTTGCACAAGCGAAGTCGATTGATCTCGCCTGGGACATTGGGGTCCGGCGCATGGGACAGTTCATTCCTGTCTATATCTCTTCTCGCGTCATCACACGGTCCACGCTATACGCAATGAAAACCCACCCCATTCCTCATCACTTGTTCGTTGGCATATCCTTCCAGGATCATTCTTCCCTGATGGCCATTTGGAGTGTTGTTACCGTCACTTCCAAATATTATCTCTGGAAAGTCTGGAAAGGACATCTCGTAGTCATCGCGCTCGTCATGACCTATCTCCTCCTATTTCCGACCATCGCAGCAGCAATGACCGGCTACATAACAACTTTCTCTCCTAGGATCCAGCTTGACGATCTGGCCGTCGACTACTACAGCGATTACCTTGGACTCGTATACTTCACGATCGGGAACTGTAGTGTGTTTGGTCGGAACGATCGCTGCCGTTTTGCATATTTCAACGATTGGTATGAAATCGCTGAGACTGCAGTTATTTACGACCTTGCTCTGTATTACTCGCTTCTTGATATTAAGTCGAGATCCTTGATTCCTTTGCATGATTCTAATTCGGCCTCGATTATAGCATTCTATTGTCAAGAAGATCCCGATGCCTTCCCCACTTGCGGAACCTTACACATCAACAATACAGATCACAGAATCGACCCGCTTGGCTCGTTGGATATTGGCTACGAATATCAGATCTACTACAACGGAACGACGTATGACATGGACAGCGTTAACGGTTATTGTGAACCGGGAAATGAATATAGATGGGGGTTCTCTTATCAATTGTTGTTCCTCCTTTCTCTTTTGAACATCCTCTGGGCTATTTCTATATGGTCTCTTTGGCTCATGGCGAAGACAGAGTACGGTGTCACAACAGATTATGGTGTGCATCGAGCAGCCGTCGACCTGACCGCTATCGCCAAAGCTAGGCTTGGCACGGACGACAATCCTGTTGATGAAATGTCGAATGCGGAAATCAAGGAAGGACTCGAACGGAATCACACTGGCTTTGTCAGAGCCAACGCCAACAGCCTAAAGCCGAGTTTTCATGACTACAGTGATAAGTTCCAGGACGAGCCGGTGCAAGGCTTTTGGTCGCGGCTTCGGAAGCGTAGAACGGAAGGCAGTCGTGAAGCTTTTTGAGACACATTATCCTCTGCTATGAAGTGAAGCTGAATAGGTAGCAATCCTGCTAGTATGCAATACCAATCTCCCGCAATCTGCAACCATTCTACGTTGAAACCTGTCTTCGTGGCTCTCCCACGTTGAGAGTCTTATGTCTCAATCTTCCTGAACAACAGCTCCCTGGTCGGCACAGGAAAGCACTGCACACAAAAACTGTCAGCAATCCGCACCACCAGCACAAGACAAAGAACAGACAATACTCACAAAATTCCCATACTCCCAATTCCGCCACCTCCTCCCCTCCCACTCCCTCTCCATCTCCACGCACTCTCCCTCCTTCACCTCCGGCATCTTGACATCCCACTCCAACAACACCGCCGCAACGACCATCTTAATCTCGTTCGCAGCAAAGAACCGTCCGGGACACGCGTGTCGCCCCCAACCAAAGTTCAGCGCGTCCTCGCTGACGGTGGCGAACTGGTGGGCGGAAGGGTCGGCGCCGGGCGCGATGCGCAGGCGGTAGAAGCGCAGCGGGTCGAAGCGCGCGGCGTCGGGGAAGACGGTGGGGTCGAGCGAGACGGCCATGCTGGGGACTTCGATGACGGTGTTGGCGGGTATGATTTTGCCTGTTGAGAGGGCGAAGGGCTTGAGGACTTTGCGTTGGAAGTTTGCTGTGCGGGTGGGTGTGAGCTGCGGGGACGGATTGGGGGAGGGAGGATGGAGGGAAGGGGGCTTACCGAATTGGAGCGGGTAGAGGCGGAAGGTCTCTTTCATGAAGGAGTCGAGCTTCAGCATCTCTTGTAGCGCCTGGAACGTCATCACGCCGTCGTGGCGCGCGAGGACGCTGGCGATCTCTTCGCGCAGCTCGGCTGTGAACTCGGGCATGGCGGCCAAGTTGAATAAACTGCCGAACGTTAGCTTCGCCATGTACGCTCCCTCAAACTCCAGCGCACCCCCCGAGGAACAAAGGATCAACTCACACATTCGTCGCCACCACCGTCGTCGAATGAATCGCCGCAAACACGAACCCCAGATACGCCCGGACGACCTTCCACTCGGCATCCAACCCAAACCTCCCCGCCGCATCCATCGTCCACTGTAGCATATCTTCTGGCTTCCCATCTTTCTCCCACTCCCCCCTCTCCTCCTTCGCCCTCCTCTCCCTAATCACACCCCCCATAAACCCCTCCACCCTCCTCACAAACCCATCCAACTCCCTCACCTCCTTCAACCACGGCGCAACTATCCTTCTACACCACGAAGGAACCCTGCTCGCGGCCGCCATGGCGCGCATGACGCTGGCGGCGTACTGGACCGAGACGTCGAGGTATTGCTGGTCGAGGCAGAGCGGGGTGCCGACGCCGATGGCGCCGGTGGCGGCGGCGACGATGTGCAGGAGGGCGGTGTTAGCGTTGACGGGGGTCCAGGACGAGGACGAAGAGGGGAGGGCGGCGTGGACGGCGGTGGTGATGGTGGTTGAGATGCGGGGGTTGAGGCGGCCTGTGGTGGGTTAGCCGGGGTGGTGGGGGGAGGGAAAGAAGATTGGGGGGGATGGGGACACACGGAGGCCGGGCGTGAGGAGGGTTTTCATGACGTGGCCGTGCAGCGGTTCGTGGGTGTTGAGCTTTGTGTATCTGCTTTCGAGGGTCTGTGGGGAGGTGTGGTTAGCTGGGTTGTCGGGGTTTGAGAGCAAGAAGGAACGGCGGAAAGGAAGGCCGTGTCGGCCAAGGTGAGGGGAGGGGACAAAAGCGCGGGCTCAACTCACCTCATCTGCCGCACACTGATTGCAGACCACATCGTCCGGCAGCTTCCTCAGCTCGTCGAGAAACTTTGGCGCAATGACAATCGTCCTGGACTCTTTCCCCCCGCCATAAATGTCAGCACAAGACATCTTGACAACTTCTCAACGACGGCTCACTTACGTCTCACAGTCGTGATCTGATACACGCCGTCCTTGAACTACAGCCGCAAAGCAAACCCTTCAGCACACGAACCACACAACCAACAAAAACATCAAGAGCACGCAAACCTTCTTATACCCATCCAAATAAATCTGCTTCGCCCCGGTCACGAACCTCTCCCTCCGCGTCTTCTCGTCGCCCCACTCCTTCCCGATGACGGGGAAGGAAGCGAGCGGATCCCTCCTCAAGAAGACGGCGGCGACGACGGCGGCGGCGATGCTGACCAGGAGCGCCGAGGTGGAACTGAAGAGCAGGAGCCGGACGTTGCCGACGACGAGGATGTTCGGCATTTCGACGTGCAGGTCCCGGCTGAGCAGAAGAGGGTCGTGGAAGAAGGAGGTGTTGAGGGACGCCATGTTTTTCTTTGCTTTTTTATATTTTTGTAGGTGGATGGATCGGGTCAGGTGAGGGTGGCGGCCTTGTGCGATGGCGATGTCGTGTAGTCCGGGTGATGGTCGGAGGTCGGAGCGTAGTAGGTAGTGTGGGCCGCCAGAACAGGTAATTCAACCAGGGTGCAAAAAAACGGCCAAAAGGACGAAGAAGAGGGAAGGAAGCAGAAGGCGGCGAGCCCGGCGCGCGAGGCCGAGGACGTAATGGATGGTCGTGTGAGGGGAATTCCGTCTTACCCGGCCACGGTCAACATGGGGTTTTAGCTGTGCCGCAGGTGTAGGGTTTGTGCGGAGAAGGCCGTAAATGGTTTATTGAGTCCGACTCGAGCCTTGTTTCAGTCAAGAATTCGACGGCCCGACTTCCTCTTTTCCAATTTCTGTGCGATACAAGCCAAAGCCTCCTGACCAGTAAAAGAGAACGAGAGCGAGTCCGGAACTCCGTCGCGCGAAAGACGTGAGGAAGCAAAGCAGCGCTGATCGGCAGGAGCCAGGCAGACCAAGCAAAAGGGAAACAGAAGCAAGCTGAGGACCCGAGTGATCGCTTCTTTAAGATTGTCGAGCGAGGGAACACCGAACGTGGTCCTATTAAAGTTTCGCGGGTAAAACGGGATCCGATCGTTGTATATGTACGTGGGCTCGGGCCAGCCAACTTGCAGCCTTGCGGGAGGGTGGGGAGCTGAGAAAGTCCGAGAGCAAGGTTCATGACATCCCCGTTCCCCGCAGGGTTGGCATACATACTACTTACGTCGCCAAACGACCCCAAAGCCTGTTTCCCTAGCTCCAACACTGATCTTATTTCCGAGCGGGCGGGGGCCTGCCCCCCCCCATCGTTGTCTCAGAAACGGTCCGCCGAGCAGACGTTGCAGGCTACTTGTCACAAAGCGTGGAACGGCGTGGTGCTGGCGTACCGGTAGCCCGCCAAGGTCCCAGAAGCCGCGCGCCAATGGGCATGCTGGACCACGACGTATGCCAATAAGGAGACGCTGATAGCTTTGCCTCTCATTGCCGTCTTCGGAGTGGCCCGTGGTTCAGCCGAGTGATCGGCATATTGTGAAGATCGAATGCTAGTCAAGGTCACGCAATCACGGCTCGGAGATGGGCAAGAGCTGCGGATGTCGCCAGATGATTATTTCAGCATGCCCAGACAGGTACTCAGCAAATGTGGAGAAAGTCTGGAACGAATTGCGCCCAGACCGAACCCGAAGTCGTGTCGTGAGTCGGGAGCAATATCGGGTAATGAACGTTGCCGGCCCGGCTTGGCCAATGCGGGCTTGCAGAACAACCACAGCGTCGTACGGGCAGATGCGTCGAAGCCATGTGGAGAAAGCAGATTGTTGCACGAATCTGCACTGAAAGCATGTGCTCCCCAAGTCCACCAATGGCAGACCAGAGCTACATTGCAGTTAGCGAACCCAGAACCCGGGAAAATAGAAAAGGCACGCCACGCTTCATGTATACCACCGCTAGTGCCAGATCCTGTTCACTGTCATGCGGACCCGAGTGAAAAATTGACCTTCTCCATCCGTGTCGATATTCCTTTGCTGCATCCACCTTTGCCTCTGAGCCAATGGTTCCGTCAGACTCGCACAGACAATAGACCAGAGCGAAGTCTAGACCGGCTGCCACATTATTACTTCCTCCTGTCCGTATTCCCGTTCACTCGTATCCTCTGCCACATGCGTTAGCGGGGGCGGGCCGAGCCTTATCTTCCCATCCATCCGTCCAAGCCAACCACCACTCAGATATCCACCACCCCCTCTTCTCCCTCTGCCCCCTCCTCCTCCCCCTCCACAACCACCTCATCCCCCCTAACATAGAACCCCCACCGCCCCCTCCCCTCCATGGCCCCCAACCCCTCCCACAGCCCCCTCGGCCACGCCTCCGCCCCCCACCCATCAACCCAAACCCCAAACCTGCCCTCCTCCACCACCCCCTGCCGCTGACCCCTCTCCGCCCTCGCCTCCGCCACGCTCATCGCCGGCGCAAAGC